>JARACY010001417.1:0-58974 GCA_029255725.1 Scrobipalpa atriplicella | reverse complement strand
CAGCATAACTGAAGATATTACAACAGAGAAATGTAAAACAGCCATAAAAAAAGAGATAAAAACATGGAAAGCAGATATTGTGCTCAACGATGGTGCTCCAAATGTTGGTCTGAATTGGCTCCACGATGCATACCAGCAGGCGTGTCTAACGCTCAGTGCTCTCAAGCTAGCTACAAATTTCTTAAGAGAAGGAGGTTGGTTTGTGACTAAAGTGTTCAGGTCTAAAGATTACCATGCACTACTTTGGGTCTTCAAGCAATTTTTCAAGAAAGTCCATGCAACAAAACCACAAGCTTCTCGTAATGAGTCTTCTGAGATCTTTGTTGTGTGTCAGGGATACATTGCCCCAGACTCCATTGATCCCAAGCTGCTGGATGCTAGGCATGTGTTTGAGGAACTGGATATTGTGAAAAAGCAGCACATGAATCTTTTGCACCCTGAGAAGGCAAAGAAAGCTAAAGCTGAAGGGTACAAAGAAAATGATTATACCACATTTCACCCAGTGCCAGTGTCAAGCTTTTTTGGTGATGATGATCCTTTAGACCTTCTTCAAGGATGTTCACAGGTGAATATAGGCAATATATTATATAAATCCTTTTTTTTACTAACATAGCATAAGTAAATATATCTATTAGTCCCACTGGGTGGACCTATATTATTTGTTTAGTACATATTTGTGTTATAATTTTCCCTATTATATTTCAGATTGTGTTGGATGACAAAACCATAGCAGAACATCCTAGAACAACTCTAGAAATAAAGGAGTGCTGTAAGGATATAAAAGTGCTTGGCAGAAAGGATTTGAAAGCCCTTCTGAGTTGGTTGAAGCACATCAAAGAATGGAAAGGAAAACAGGTAAATGTTGCTTTGCTTTATATCAAAAGATAGTATTGTTTCTTGTAACTTTAATTCCGCATGTTTTGCATGTTAAGCCAACCAACCAAAATAATTTATCTTTTACGAAATTAGAAGTGAATTGATTTTGGCATAGTTTATTTAAAATGTCCACCTTGAATATTTTTGATACAATTATTTCTGAAATTTGAAATATTTCGGTATTTTTTTTCAGGAAGTAAAGGAGGACAAAAAAGAGACTGAGGAAGTAGAAAAGGAAGATGAGGAGGAGGAGGAAGATGAAGAAGAAAAGGTGGATGAAGAAATTGCTAACCTGCAGGTGAGATAATAACCACTGATATGTAATAGGAATTAATTATCTTAAGAATAATAAGAATAAGAATAAGAATAATTTATTTAATAAAATAATGTTTACATCAAATATTATTAAATTACAGACTAATATAAATGCAATTACTAATTAGTTACTAACTTAAATATACATAAAAGAATAATATTATGATGAACATATCTTGTTTTGTAAAATAATTGGCAATTTTTGTTGTCCATTATATTTTAAACTTAAAAGTTATGTTTAACAGTTTTATATTTATGCATAGTTTTGTATTCTTTTATAATGATTTACAGGATGAAGAGCGTCGTCTACTAAAACGCAAGAGAAAGCAACTGAATAAGCAGAGACAGAAGCTCGCTGAAAAGATGAACCTAAAAATGGTTTTGAAGGGTGATGATGGGCCTGTCGAAGAAGCCAATGACATGTTCCGCCTATCTGACATCAAGAATGCTGAGGTTTGTCTTGTCAGTCATGTAATAAATGCCTCTGTTGTATAGAATACTATTTTTTTTAAATATTTTCAGTACTTGGAAGAAATTTAATATAAAATAAATATTCATCATCATCATAACATAATAATAATAAAAATAAATACTAAATGTACTACCTATATTCTATCAGTATGTACATAATTTTACATTCAAAAGCCGGATGGTGTAGTGGATAGGGCCGCGGCCTTCTGTGCAGGAGATCGTGGTTCGAATCCTACCACGTACCAATGTATTTTTCGGTTTTCGAATTTCATATGTACGTTTTTTCGGCGCTTTTGCGGTGAAGGAAAACATCGTGAGGAAACCTGCACACACCTACGAAGAAATTCAAAGGTTGTGTGTAACCTAATCTAGGATTAGGCAGTCGCTCTGTGTAAAAAACCAGTACCCTCATTCAATCCCCTAGATTAGGTAGCCGACCCCGTGAAATACGGAAAAAAGGCTAGAAAGATGATGATGATGTACACAATTTTACATCTCTCATAGAAATGTATAGTTTTGAATAGTTTCAAATATTTTTGACCTGTTATGAAATTAGAAGTAGTTTCAAGTCTAAACACAATTTGATTGCAACAACATGGTTGAATTTTTAGCAATTAGCGAAAATCATGGACCAATCACCAGACATAGTGGCTGACGAAGATCCGGACTCAGATGACGAGTTCAAAATCAAAGCTAAGTTTATGAAGTATGATGTTGAAAACTCCAAGCTGGATTCATCAGGCATGTACTACAAGGACTCTGATAGTGAACTGGAAATGGAATCGGATTCAGAGCCTGAGGAGGACAAGGAGACATTGGGTAAGTTATTCCTCTTCTATCTATCTCTATCTATCAAGCCTATTGGTCCACTGCTGACTTTTCTTGTTGCGACATTCTTGCCGATCCTGTGCTATACGCACGCATCCATTACACTTAGATTTATCATACTACTGTAAAAAAAAGAAATTACACCCAAATTCATTAGTTTGTTTGTTGAGCTGACGTGAGAGCATAATAAATTCCAAACTACTAATTTTACATACATACATATAATCACGCCTTTATCCCGAATGGGGTAGGCAGAGCGTTAACGACCAAAGGAAAGGTCGTTCCGCCACGTCTGACAAGTTTGAAAGGGCAATTTTAGACTGAAATTGTGTATTGACAGGTTGTAAGCTCATCGCCTAAATTGCAATACACTGAAACCCTCGAATCCCTTAGCTGGTTTTTACAGCATGCCCTGGGAGGAAATGCAGCCTGCACATTCTGTTTTTCTTTTACTCCCAATCCAGCGTGGAAGCAATTAACTAACAAATTTTACCATTGAGGAATATAATATTTTACTAATATTCGTGTTTTTTTTAGCATTCTCAGATTCTGACACAGATCGTAAAAAGATCGACAAGATGACAAAACTGAACACAATGAAGAACAGCAAAATTGCCAAACCCGAGAAGATTCCCAAGAACAATCCACTGCTGACAGATTTAGACAACACTGATCCTATGTCGAGACGGTCCAAGAAAGCAGAGTTGTGGTTCCAAAAGGAGTCCTTCAAAGATATCGATGAAGATGATGACGAAGGAGTAGACTTAGATAAATTAGTCGAAAATTACAAGGAAAAAGGTAAGAATAAATGTACACAGGAATTTTAGACAGAATACTTTCAAAGTAGCCTTTTGTATCCAAATAATTTCACGAAATAAATGAATTGTTTTTAGGAAAGAAAGTGAAAGGTGATATTGACGAAACTATCAAAAAGGGTCCGACTAAGAAGAAATATGAATCGGATAGTTCCGACGAATCTTCAGACAGCGACTACGATGTTGAAGACACTGTTGCCCCTACTGCAGCAGCGGGTGCCAAAGCCAGCAAGAAAGATGGCTTTGAAGTAGTACAACAAGACCCAGGTAAGTTGAATAACATTCTTAATGCAATCAAAGATTTTAGCCATAACGGGATGACAAACTCAATTTTACGCGATATTTTATTTTTAGTCTTTGAAGTATGTAGTTTTGTCAGAATATAACTTATGAGAAATCGCATTTTTTACCGAATGACGTTTCAACTGGTCAAAGTTGAAATTTTTTGTTTCCAAGATTATCTCAGACGTCGGGTAAAAATTGTTCAAAATCTGCCCTTAATTTTGTGTGAGGTGAAGGTGTTTACATTCCAAGTTCTGTTGACAAGACAATCTCTGTTAACTTGTCAACTGTCACAAACACATAAAAATTGGTATCCAGAACTGAAAAGGCTGAAGCGAACCCTGAAGATGGACGCGGAGACACTGGCCCTGGGCACCATGATAGCCACGTCGAAGAAGTTCAAGCGGGACCTGATCGACGACGCTTGGAACCGCTACGCCTTCAACGACAAGAACCTGCCCGACTGGTTCGTGGAGGACGAGAACAAACACATGAAGAAGGAGGTCGTCGTGCCAGAGGTAATTCATGTCATCCTCTACATAGGAGCATAGGTATGGAAGAAGTTCAAGCGGGACCTGATCGACGACGCGTGGAACCGCTACGCCGTCAACATTGAAATGGAATAAAAACAATTTATGGGAAGAAAGTCATATAAGAGGGAAATAATATTGCATATTTTTTTACATTCGTAACAAACTAAGCTTACAAAGCCATGTAAAAACAAACAAAAGCAAAATGAAAAAATAAAATCTTTATTTACAGAAATACACTGAAGAATACAAGAACAGAATGCAAGACATAAACGCCAGACCAATCAAGAAAGTCATTGAGGCTAAGGCGCGTAAGAAGAAGCGTATGTTGAAGAAGATGGAACGCGCAAAGAAGAAGGTAGAGGCCGTCATGGAGAACTCAGACATGACGGACAGAGAGAAATCACAACAAGTTCAAAAGCTTTATAAAAAGGCAACAACCGAGGGCAAAAAGAAAGTCACGTATGTAGTGGCGAAGAAACACACGACCGCCAAACGCATGAAGCGACCGAACGGAGTCAAGGGACACTACAAAGTCGTCGACCCTCGCATGAAGAAAGATCTCCGCGCGCAAAAAGCGAAAGAAAAAACAAAGGGACGTGGTAAGAAAGCCCAGAAAGGTGGCTCGAACAAAGGCAGGGCTAAGAAAACAGCGCCCAAGAAGAAAGGGGGGAAGATGAAATAATCTGTTGAACCTGTATCGTAATGTAAGTATTCCTAACCTATAAAAATATAGAAATTATTATTTCAATAAAACTGTATTTTCTCTTTACAATCGCACAGTCATATTTTACAATAACTTGATGTAGAAATAAATGCTAGAAATAATTAATGATAATGCCTGTATTGAAATTGATAACAGAAAAGTGATAATTATTTTGGCTCCATATAACTGTGAACATTATGTTTTTTGTCAATTATAGTAGGTTAAAGGAAAATTGCGTAAGCCAAGGGCAGGGCAGGGCGCAGTTTTACGATTAGAGGTATTTTCCATGAGCGGCGGCGGCGAGCCGGGCGTCCGGGCGGGGTGGTGGCGGTACTTGACATTACCAAGATTACTGACGAGGGAAGGTCAGGGTCGCGGTATTTGCGTCCTCGTGCGTCACTCGCGCTTAGCCGCCCGAGTTCAGGGACACCCGCGCCATATAAATGATATCACTTTGTTACTCGGCCTTGGTGTCTAATTCTGAGTCGCTCTAACTACGCCGTCTGCCTACTAAGTGGTATTGAACGATGTCCGTGATTTTTGCTTTAATAAATTAATGGGTACGTTTGTGTTGTGGGTTCATGGTCAATATGGTCATTTGCTAATTCAAGTTTAAATCGACATGTATGGATCTGGGCGTAACTATACGAATGATAAAATTGGATATGGGTACATGGGTAGGTTAGATTTGGCCCTGCTGTTACTGTCGGTACATTTTAACTTAACACTAATTAAGTATTCACGATCAATATGAACTTGAACAGACCATTTCGGTCACTGCGTCATCGGAAATTCAGCGATGACGCCGTTAGTTTGTATTAGAACCGTCCGGATTTTAAATAGGCATAGAGAACATCGGAAATTCAGAGAATGGGGGGTGAGTGGGAAGTTGGGAGGATGGGAAAGCAGGTAGGTAGAGGTAGGAAGGCGGTGAGCGGGCTAGCGGGTAGGTAGAGGGCGGGCGGGCGCGCTATATCGAGCGCGCGATCACGGCCAAGGCCGCGCGCGACCGTCACCGTTCCCGGCCTCCCGCCTCCCGCGCACCCTCCCTCACATACATAGGTTCATTGTACATAACTGCATATACACTAACAAAATTTTCCTCCAATCAACATGCACCTATTGCGACTCAAAATCACAACACAACTGCGCGCTAGTAATATTTCGCCTCTTAAGACTTAGATTGGAGATCAGAAGATTTTGATCTATGAACTTTCTGAGAATTCGCTAAAAAGTTACTCCAGAAATTTATCCGTAATAACTGAAATTACATATTTTTTCAATGTACTTAGTCTGTATTTCACAGCTAGATTTCATTTGGGAATGTTATGAGCGTGACGGTAACATAAACTCTTTACTGAGTAGGTACCTAACATCCCGACACGACCTTGTGTAGCAAATTAAGGTTAGGCGTGTTTATAGGTAGACTGTAGGTAGGTTCGGAGTGACGTCCGCAGCAGGTAGCGGGCCCGGCGGGGGCGCCGCGACCTCGCCCTCACAAGGTCGCGGGTTCCATTCCACTCCGCCGCACCACATGTCCGTTCCTACTCAGTAATCTTCCATTATACAGCCGGTTCCCGATACATAAAATATATGAAGGATGTGTCAGTAATGCACCATTGTACGAGTATGTACAGTATCGATGCATCGTGATTCATCGCAGCCATATGGGGGCACGAAATGCGTCAAATGCACGTCAAACTCCAAGTGCTGTGCTATAGAAATGTGATACCTAGTAGATTTAAATGTAGGTGGTTTAATGAGTCAATGGAGCATGTGTACTAGTGGGTACTATTTGTAATTAACCGAAGCTAATCGATAACTACCTGCACTTATTATAGTTCGATTATCTTTCGCAAAAAAAATATTTTTTAGTTGAGAAAGAAGGGATCGGATTTTTCTACAATTTATATATAATATTTATACAGTTGTTCGATGTAGCCTAAAGGCTTGGAGAAGGAGCAGCTCTACCCGGGTTTACGAGCGTGTTCAAGGAAACATTTGGGGAGTGGGGGAGGCAGGCGCTCCTTAACCCGCACTTACCCTGGCTATGAGCTAAGTAACCCTGATGTTATCTCCATAATCCCTACTTTATGATAACCTTAAACTGACTCCTCTTATTACGACTCTTTTGTTTTACTATGCCTTTTGTCATTTAAATACCGTAATAATCTGTTTTTAGAGAAGTTCTTGAGAGTAAATACGATATTACCGTTAACATTATTGTTTTGTATTTATGTTTGCGGTCGCTCTCAAGTCGATTGTAGGTGAGTCAGCGTAGGGCGCTAGGGTCAAGGTACCTTCGAGTGCAACTGCAGAGAACACAGAGAGTTACAGAAAGCCATCGACTTGCGGACGAATTGCCCGTTTGCAGGAACAGGCCACAAATCGTCGCCCCCGCACAATAAAAACGGCTGGTTTAGTGCGATTGGCGCTTCGGGGTGAGCGACCACGTTCACGGCCACGCTGCGGATACGCTCGCGAGCAAACAACGCCGGACAAAGCGAGCCCCGGCCGGCCGCGACAGTTAACCGCAGGTGAACGACGATTAACCTCTCGCCGAACGGTCGTTAGCCGAAATAGATCTTAAATGGGTTCGCTCGAAAGCCGTACTTGTTAAGAATATCTCCCGGATGCTTGAAGGTCGGCTATAAAACCCGTGACGAACTGCCGACGTGCTCCCGTTTATCCTTTCCTCGCTGTTATTGTTTCAACTGGGGGGTCATCGAGCTGGATTTATGAATTGAATTATTATTGTTTTGGGCAATAATATAAATTGCTTAGGTGGCATGTGGCACCTGCGTAGGTTTTCGGACAATATATCGTTAGTGGAATTTACCAGCTTTATTATCTTGGTGTGACAAAATAAACAGATTCAACTCAACATCGTTTCCTGTTTTTTGCTAGAACATTCTCTGTTAAGTTTGCAGTCGACGTCTACAGCGATTGTTTAAAACGCTTACTTTACATAGTTAGAGTTGTTTCGGATTTCAAATTCTCACGAAGCCATACGCGTGCCAGGTCTACATATACCGTGTGCATAACAGCCGTCATACGTAACGCGGTGATGACGTGTCGACGTCGTCGGTTGGGCTAGTTTCGAGGCGTGAAGCCTGCGTGCGGCGTGGGCCACCGTAGCCCGAGTAGAGCGCCGGCTGGCGTGGACCCTCCGAGTGCCGCGGGTTCGACGACCGCAAGGGGCAACTCCCGCTCGCATGCAAGCCGCGTTCCATATTTGACCGATTACTACAACTTCAACGCTATCTCAATGAAATAGTTGCAATTCATGTCAACATTGCACAACGTTCTCGTATAGGTAGTCTGTGCTTGGTACCGGAGCGGGTTTGTGTAAATGAGGCCGGCCGCTGTTGCTACGCTTTGCTTCAGGGATAATGCATTGTCAATTTGAAAGTACTGGCCTCGAACTGGTTATTAACTGATTTCACATGCATGACTTTTTTGTGGGATTACGTTAAGAAGTATGTACCTGCTGGATTAGTAATAGTACCTACCTAATGAACTGAATACTGTTTTTACCTACCTACTTAAATTCGGAATGTAAATTTACCTTAATGCTGTTAGTTGCATATACCTAATTAAATTAGTTTATTATTGTAAGTAAGATAAAGTTTGCATATTGCATTAATTTCAGTCTCTCCTAGTTCTCCTACCATTCTTATTGTGTAGGTACCTACCATGAACAAATTTTAGGGTATTGCTGCATTCACCTTTTTTTTTTAAATACCTTACAATTAATCGAAAATCCGGGATTGAAGTGAAAGCAAAGAAGATAGTTTAGAACCTCATAAAGTTGCAAATCATAGTTCGTGGTAGAAACGGAAAGAAAATTTGCGAAAAACGGCCATTTTTAGCACTTTTGCTATCTGTAACTGCTGTAAACACTGAATCATGAATTTATAGTGCTTAAAACAAAC
Organism: Scrobipalpa atriplicella; assembly: GCA_029255725.1. NCBI lineage: Eukaryota > Metazoa > Arthropoda > Insecta > Lepidoptera > Gelechiidae > Scrobipalpa > Scrobipalpa atriplicella. The sequence continues at coordinate 50,216 of JARACY010001417.1, read as the reverse complement.
TTCAGTACCTACCTAAACTTTAATCTGATCTACCGAAATTCCAATTAATTGCGTTTTCAGTAATGATTTTTTAACTGATGAGGGCGCCGCTGGCGTGCACCGGGGATCCCCTTAATATATCTACACTACACTTGATCAGCAAGTATGTGACAACTTGCGCTCGCTACTCCATTTCTAAGGTACATTACATCTCATCATCGTATTTTACAAAAAACTTATGTGTTTAGGCGGTAACAAAAATATGGAATGAATGTTCTGAAATAAATGATATTATTATTATATAAAAGTTTAAACACCGATTCAAGTTGACTGACATACGGATAGGGGGGCCCACAGGCGTGGATTGCTTAGGGCATCAAGTAGTCTTAATCCGTGACTGACTACAATTAACTATTCTCAATCAAAGTAACGATTTTGTTAAAACTCTACAACCCGGAAAATTCCCCTCCTTCCTCGGAAAGTTCTAGAAAGTTCAATGTAGATGTAGAGTTCATGACCGGAAAAGTAAGAAATGTAGAGCTTTTGCGGAATAGCTTGAGTTTTTATCCAAATTCCTTGAACTGTACTCGGCATACTTAGCCAAATACCTTATTTCAGGTGGTCTAGATGATTGCCACAGTTATTTATATCGTGGAACAACAAACAAGCGTGAAATAGGAACATAGTAGAGCGGGCAGTTGTGCGTATTGTGTTGCGCGGTCGTCGACCGAGGCCCTTGACTCGCGCGGGTTCAGCGACACCGCGGCACCTCGCGCCCGCCGCCCGCTCTACCGCCGCCACCGCGGCCAAGCGGCCCGTATGCCCGCTCCACTCATTTGTAATTTTTTCTTAATTTTTTAACGTTAGCATACTGGCAGGTTGCTACACGAATAGCCAGACATTTTAAGGGGCTCTTCGCTTCTGTTGCCAGGCTTTTTTTTATTTCGAAGCTGATCTTGTTTTGCTTTTATTTTGTGATCTGATTCTCTTCATACGAGAATGTAACTTCATTTGCTTCTGATGTTTAAAATGTACCTATACCATTTTAATCTTGCCTGTATTTGTTATCATGTCCAAAACAATGATATAATATTGTATTTTTACGTAGATATTGTAATAATTTCCGGTACACTCTCATTTCAGTTTCTCTTCGTCAATATGAATTTCTCACCTGAAGTTTACTAAATATCTATCTAACTTGCATCAAATTTTTTGTAAATATTTTAACTACTGTGCCCTCAGAATAAAGTCTCCTTGTACCCAACCCAACGTCCAAATTAACTGTCCCTTTTTGTTTACAGTTTAATTTCAAACTTTTAAAACGTCTTTTGTTTAAATTATGTCAAATATCTTTGATAGACTTTCTTTGGTTCATAACTTTTATCAGTACCTATTATGGAAAGATAAAATTTATTTAAACAGTCTCATATAAATTCTCTGAACATAGTTGTCGAGTCTAAGATCATGGTAAATCGATAACTACCAGTCCAGTCTAAGTAAAGTTTGTAGGCGTGACCTAGAGCCAATGCGATACACAAACTGACAGAGAAACTCTTGCCATAAAGAGAGAGTTCGCTTGGTATGACTCCCAATCTATAGGAATACCTACCTACTTTCGATTCGAGGAAAGCTCCAACAGACCGAGCCAACAGATGGAAAACTCAATATGTTCCGTTGAACGTTAATTTTAAAGCGTTTTTCATTTCCGTCATGTGAGTAGTAGTAACACTTTCACAAATGCGGTTTTAATAAACATTTAAGGGCCCATATGTCGTTGAAAGGCTTTAAAGTACAGTCATGTCCTTTTTAGTAGGTACATCCAGTAAATATTAAGTGGTTGTTTCGCAACGAGTCATTAACATGGATGACTAGTTGGGTATCCACAAGATGTGCAGGTAAAAAAAGAACTGTAGTAGTGGTGGTGGGGTGGGTGCGCCATGTGGGCCGCAGGAGACAGTATGCACCAGCGGCGGCGGTGGAGCGGCAGCTGGCAGCACACTTGCGCCCGCGCAGAGCAGTGAAAGTGGGTTGAATGCGGCGCCATTACTTTCGGTTTCTCTTGCGCGCACGCTCGATCGCGCTCGTTACAATAAACATCGCATCCCGCCGATTTCTCGCTCCGCTAAGTTTCACCTTTTCCACTGCTATCGCACTGCAGTTGACCCGCAAGTGCTCGCTCGCCTTAGAAAGTGCTGTATTGGTTTTCACAGTAAATTGGGTTACACGTTGCTGATTATGGGCCTCTCGTGGTTGAGCTTTGACGTTAATGATCGAGTTAATCTGTCTTCTGAACGGTTAGATGGCATGTTGTTTGCAAGCAATCTTAGTAGTGGCTATTAGCTACTCACTCAATTTACTTTCTTCGGCGTATAATTTCCACTAGTTTTGAAACGTAATAATTTCTTGGCAAGTTGGAACTAATTAGATTTACTACTAAATTATTTAAGCATCACGAATTCATTACTACCTATATTATACGACTTCGGAATAAAAAAAAAGTACAATTTTGACTGTGAATGTAGATTGTAGATGTAGAGAGTTAATAGGCAGTATGTAGAGCAATATGTTAGTAGGCTATTTTGTAAATTAATTTAAAATTCTGTTTATTCTTAGATAAGAGATAGTTTTATTTAGAAAAGCCTGCGTTATAAAAGTGCGTGATTAGCGTGACAGTAAAGAGAGGCCTAGAAACTAGAAAGTGCTTACTTTCGACAGCAGCGCGGCAAAGCGGCGGCGGCGCGGGTGCATGTATCCGCTGCGGCTTCTTGCCTAAAATCCGGTTCACATTTTTTGAGAACGGCGGCGCCAAGGCCCTGGATTATATTATAATCGACATGAATCAAGATATATCATTGACGATGTCAGTTGTACTTGTGATAGATGAAAGAACAGATGTGTCGCTTGTGATAGATGAAAGCACAGATTTTCTCACGCTTACTTTTATTTAGTTGAAATCGGACTTTCTTAGCTCTTGAGTTAGTCTGTGAGTTAGTAGAGAAACATTTTATAAATAACGAGCTGTTTGAACTACAGTATCACTCATGGCTTATGCGAGTTTCCCGTGAGAATAAATTCTTTTTCGTCTGTGAAATAGCTTTTCTTACTTCAAAATAATGCAACTTCCTAATAGATATTTTTAAATTGGTCTAATAGTGTTTGAGATAGGAAAGTCAAACTTATTTTTCATTTCCCTAAAGAATTTCCTTGTTAAAGTTGTTCAGTTTCGTTGACTGAGCAACCCCAATCTGTTTCTGGTGCGCTGTCCCTTACACCCCGTATAAATCCATGCTTATTAAAAAAAGATTATTTGGATTTCAGTAAGGTTTCCCACTGGCATGATTAGTAGACATGAAAGACTGAGAATTAAATTTAGCATGTTTGACATGTTTGTCACCATTTATTTTTTTATTACACTGGAGATTTGTACACGTCGCAAACTATCATAGGAACCCTATTTCATAATTATTTATTTACATTTAAAAAGTTATTGTTATTTACATTCTTTGGAACCTAGCGCTTAGGCCAAATAATAGTAGGCGTATGCAGAATACAATAATAAATAAGTTATGGTATCTTAAATTAATAATTACCTGATTAAAACTGTTACACATTTCTGTTTATAAATTAACATTGTGCAAAATTAAGAAAATTATGTCACGTCTTACAGATATGAAAAGGGAATCCTGCCAAGCTAAAAGTTTACAATTTACGAAAGTAGAATTTTAATTCGTCGTTATTCGACCAATTAAAAAAGCATTGCAGCGCCAATATAATGTGCCAACTGCTAAACATAGTAATTAACTGAAGAAACCTCAGTTCTACAAATAAATGCAAAGAAAAGAGGTAATGGATACGTGCTAAGCAGCACGGCAAATGTTGGACGCATTGCATCCGAAAAGAAATGAACGAAAAGGAAAGTGACCTAGTTCCCCTCCCGCACCTCTCGCGCTTTCTCGCGCTTTTTAAAAAATCTAATCTATTAGTTACAGTGTAAGAGCGTATGCAATTTCTCCTTCGTCTGTGTGTAGAAATTATTCGTTGACGATTTGAAAGTTTTGGAGAAATGCTATGGAGAAATTATAAGAGCATGGTCATGTTTTGGTAGAGCTAGAGTGTACTTATATGTGTATAGCAGCACGACCTTAGCAGCCTTCGCCTTCAACCATGCTATGTACAAATATAAAATAAATATTTGGGTATCTCCTTCTAACATCCTTGTATGGAATTTTCAATGCATGCAAAGGTTTTGCAAATTAAGTACTTATGCTTTCTCTTCTCCGGAGATTCATAAGAAAATTTAATGGATTGGTTCGAATGAAAACATAAATGGTAAATAAACATTGAAATGGTAATGTTTGTTAAATATAAGGGAATTTAGATGTCAAAGTTGTAACAAAACCGATCAAGATCTAGTGCAGCAAAGTAAAACAACCTCAAACAGGATCGTTAGCGAAAGTAGAGCAGGGGCGCTGTGTGAAAGTTTGACAGCCCTAACGAGAAAATATGGAATTCCCGAGTAAATACCACTGCTGTTGTTCCTACTCTTGTTTAGGCCATTGTATAGGAGCCATATTATTATCAGTGGCTACAGTACAGAGCCGTAGAAAGCAGGGCTGTCGTCGGCCGGAGATCGCCGGCTGCCCGCGAGAAAGTTCACTTCTTTTATTTTACAAAAGGCATGATTGATGGTTTCAGCCGACGCAGATTTGGGACAAAGAAATTTTGCGGCTAAACTGTGAAGGACGAAAATAATGTCAGTACTTTAATTACTTATCTATGAAGCTTGTTGTGAAAACTAGAGTGAAGTGTTTTGATTTGATACAGTACAACAGATTGTGACGTCATATGTATTGTATCCTACTGGTGCTGGGTTAAAATGTTCTGTAGTTTTCTTTTAGAATATTTAAAAGGACATGCTCTGTACATTGTGCTTCATACAGGGTGTAAAAAAAACATGTGATCTTTTAAACATGTGAAATTTGAACATTATGGGAAAAAAATAACAACAAAGACATAGAAATTATACTGTATTTTTTCGTTCATTTGTTTCTAAGATTATTCTGGAAGTTTATTCTCTAGTTTAGTCTAGTTAAATTTGCATTTTTTATATTTTTTTATGTATTTGTTTGAGAATTGGCGTATTCGAATGAAGAACCACTTTATTAGGTACGTAAAATAGATTAATCATAGGTACTTCTAAGTTGATTCTTTATTACGACAGTTTATATAAAATAGTTTCAGTACATGCAAGTTTGTAAGTAAGCGGTAAGCGTGTAGCCTAGGTCAACCTCGTTTTTTTTTATTAACATGCGGAAGTAACAAATACCTTCTTAATGCCAATGCCTACTCCTAAATAAACCTACTCCTTATTGGTATAGCAGTTTCTGATTCTTTTACAAGTTCTTTCTTTATTTGACATTCTTAAAATGTCTATAACTCATGAGAAGTACCTAATCTACAAAAGCCTTGCTAATTCACCTCGTGTTATAAATCGGTCGCATCGCTCTAAAGTCCAACAGACCGTATTATTTCCCGTTCATTACAGTGTGGGTACAATGAACCGCAGACGAAAGACAGTCTTAACCTCGTCGCCCTTATTCCGTGGAGGTAGAGTCGACATCTGCAACTTATGTGGTGGTTTTTACTGATCAGTGTTAGTGTGTACCATGGCGCGTGTGCCTTCTGCGACTGCGCGATCCAGAACCAGGTCGACGACCTCACACGATACTTGATGCGACTTTTAACCTGTAAAGGTGCGTCGTTGCCCAACGTAAACAGGAGGGAGATAACAACCATCCATCGCCCCACACGCGGCTTTGTGCTGTGGGTTAGGAAATGCCGCGAGAGAACGCTGTACGTGGCGCTACATTAATACAAATAGGTTTGTCTGTCGGGTATAGAACCTAAAAAATTGATTATGGAACTGATTAATTCTAGTATCTACGACTGAATTAAATGTACATATCAAACTTTCTTTTCCTTTTTCATACAAAAATGCGTCTGTCTAACTTACGGTAGGGGATGTAGTGTAGCGGGGTAGTGTCAACGATACTTTAGGTAAAAATTGTTCCCGCTTCGTCTGACACTTCCATTTACATAAAATGATTTCAATTGATCATATCATTGTCTACCACATCAAATTCACACAAACATTCTGACAATAGAGGGTCACATTATTCAGAATATGATTGTCAATATAATGAGTAAATATAAAACAAAAACATGCCTCTGCGATTTATGTTGATGTTTACCAAACGCAGCTATTATGCATGAATCATATTCTTCAAAGACTGAGAACAAAATTCTCATTCAACTCTGCGGAACATGTTTTGATTTGATATAATTTAATTCGTAGTTCGTACCTAATGGAAATTATATGGATGTAATTTTCATTTTATAGTTATTTTAACTAAATAGGTTTGAAGCCGGAACACCTAAGGCTCATATAATATAACACATACAATATCTTTGATCCAATCTATTTTACATAATAATTTACCGCCTCTAATAAACATTATAGTTACTATACTACTATATTATTTTCATATTGTACCTACATAGTTAACCATGAATATGTCCACACTAACCACAAGCAGTCTCCATCTGAAGTAAGAGGTATTTAGTAGTCTGTGCTACATTTTCATTTATCCCATTCACATAATCTAAGCTGTCAAATACCTAATTCGCAGTTATTTGATTCATTTAGGGTTCTGTACCCAAAGGGTAAAAAACGGGACCCTATTACTGATTTATAACTTGCTCATCAACTTCTTTTTCTACCTACTAATTATTATATCTACTTTTTTATCTCGTTTTAGTCATATGTTCATCATCCCTCCTTATATAATGACTATACTGAAGTTTGGTTAGGATAATAAAATCCTTGAACCGTACTTTCAAATGACAAACATAGTGACAAATTGTGGTTTTCCCTAATACATGAATAATTAACCTTGTACAGTACCTAAATCACCATAAAGGAGCCTTTGCAGCCTTTGTGACATTTAAACGAGTCCATATAAGGTGATCTAAGACTTGCCTTTCATAAGATCAGTGACATCACAGGCAATCTGCATAGAGTTTTCTGCTCTGTCACTTATACTAGACAGTCTATACTTTACCTATTTTAATTAAAAATTTAAATCCGGTCAGAAAACTACGTTAGGTTAGGTACTATTATTTTAATTAACGTGACAGCAATTTCGATGTCAGTAAACCCAACGCGTTGATGTCTTTTGTATAGGGGAATGCCTTCCGGGTTCATTCGTACTTGAGTTCCCCGGATTATGCATCATACGCGGATTTAATGTGACAGACGCGTTGGACAGACAGTTGTGAGGAGTGAAGTGATGAAGTCGCGAGATGCGTCGTGTCGTGTCGTGTGGCGGTGCGTAATGCGCGTGCGACTAGCGGCCGTATAGTAGAGATAGACGCGGGGTCGCTGACCGGCGCGGGTCGTCGCCCGCTGACGTAACGTTACGCGAATTCCACCGCCCCCGCCCGCCCCGCTCACGCCACCGACCCAATTCCTTCAAAGCCACTCGTTTGTGCATCGCTAATTATACTACAGTTGCATGCAACGCACTGCCAAACTCGTTCTATTTCTAATTTATTCGACGTTTATTCGTAGAATCGTCTAGGGGTGAAATATTACCTTATTGTAATTTTTTTACATTGAAAGATGACTCTTTTAGAGGTTTGATCGTACATACTCATCACGCAGTTTTGTATGAGATTGATGCATGGAAGTAAAAAGAGCGTGAACTACATACCAAATAAAATCCGGTTTTATCACGTTTGATATATTTTCCGTTCCGGGTGACAAAACCCATCGCCTATTCGCCATCGCCATTTATGTTTTACACTATTCGTACGTAGTTTGTAAGTCACCAAATAAGTTTCAAGTTTTCTGCAAAGTAAATCGTGTAGTATGTATTAAAACTATACTATTTCTAGGGATTTTAGTAGTGTGTAAACACACTGTGTATACTTAGGTAATACATGGTAACTATCACTTTATCTTTAAGTGATAGTAATTTGATAGTGAGTCAAATGTGATTTTTTTATTAGTTTCATGTTTCGAGAGACCCAGGGACGCATTCATAGACTTGATTTTGTTTGCCTTGAAGGAATTTCGGTGGTGAAAACAATTTTCTCTATCTAATCTGATCTCTTGACTTTATTTAACCATTTACTTACTGCATTAAATTGACCACCAAGAAATAAACTTACCGACTTTATGATATTATTAAATAATATTTATTTATTGTGCAAGGGAATATACAACGTGTAACAGAAAGGGTATATGTGTGAATCTACCCATGAAACTGAACAACTTTCCCTAAGGAACATAGGACGAAAAACGAAAAAAAAATTTTGGTCTTCCATACAAAATGCATCAGCTGATAGCGCAGTTCGTACACATTTCACGATGCATATACCCTTTATGTTACACGTTGTATATTCAGTATATTCTGTGGAATAATCTTGTTTTATATTTATTATTGTGTAAAATATTCCCTGGTGACGACGACGGCGAAATACGGCAGTTTACTGAAAGTACGCATGACATAGCTTTTTGTTTAATCTTAATTACGGTTTTCCTATTCAATACTATGAGCCGGTTGTTTTGATATTCCGTTGGAATAAGCAACCGGTGCGCTATAGCATCGTAGAGTGTCACAAAATTGCACCTTGTTGCTCCTTCTTTGGTGTTACGGTCTCATGTGTCATATTACCTCGATGTTGGTTGTGTTTCATGAATAAGCACACTTCCTCGTCATAACGTTGTGCATTGTTCTCTGGTTGACGCAAGCGCCGGTATCGCCTGCTGTCTATTGTCCGTTCACTCAATGGACCTGCATCATTGACCGATGCCTTACGACAGGGCTCCTCAAACATTTGGCCCCACGTACCCCCGTTGCAGTTCTCAGACGATAGCGCGAACCCCTAAATCTAAAAGAAAAGAATATGTTTCTGTAGAAGAAAATATTTTAATGAAAGTTGACGAAATTGCAGAATCAAAAAGAAATGTAAAAAAGTATTTATGTGATGGGTGGGCAGAAAAAATCTAAACCTTTTAATTGTTTCAATTCAATATAATTTTATTGATTGTTTCAATATAGGTAATTTTATTTTGCAAACTCCTGTCGAACATACTTTAGTTGGAGAAACCCTGCCTTACGGAGACGTGGCCTTGCTTATCATACCCACCAGCCTTTTATAAACACATCAAACCAAAACAATGAGCTTAGGACCTATTCTTTAAAGTTACGAATTAAATTAATCATGTGTCATCTTATCCATTACTGGAAGACAATTGATTTAATCGGACATACTTGTAGCCGTACATACAACCGTTTTGCAAATTATAATGTGTGAAGATTTATTTATTTGATTTTCCTCATTTGTAAAAAACGAGGAAAAATTACTGATAATAATACGCTACATACAACAAACTATAATAATAAAGGACTATATTTTAATAGAGCTATATTTTAGGAATTACTAACAATTTTTTTATGGATACAATAATATGTAAACAAGATCCCACCCTTTATTTGTTAGGGGGCAGGTATAGTGTCAACGGCTAGCAAGAAACAATTTCAAGTAAAAAAAGAAATGCAAATTTAAAGTACAATCCTCGCTTTATCATCATTACTTATCGCAATTCTGTAATACAATTTGTTTTCACCAGTGTTTTCCTCGTATCGTATATTTAAAACAAAAGTATAATCAAATGCGACCTTGCCGAGTATCAGACACGACGTCAGTGCATCATCAAGCAGGTGACAAACAGAGTCTTAACTTAATACAAGTAAATACAAATTCCGCTGACCCATTGGCTTAATGAGTTATTACAAATTTAAAAAATATCTATTTTGCTTTGATAAGACTAAGCGTAGCATAATTTTGACTTAGAAATTTAATCAAAGATTTTGTATAAAATAACTTTTACATCCACCTTAATACTTCTCTTAACTGGTAGGCAGAGAGTTGACGGCTTATCAAATGGCGTTTCCTCTACATCTGATAAATTTTTAGGGGAATTTTGGAGTGTATCACTTAGAGACCGCGGCGCGGTGGTCGGCCCTTAGCCCAAATTAAAGACCCTTGGATCTCTCTATATTTATTTACGAAGCACAAAAGGAAGAGATGCAGTGAAGCTGGTAGTTTTTATGTTCTTGCTAGTTATAGTACATACAGTGTGGAAGTAATAAATATAAATAACACAAATAAATAATCTTATGTTTGTAATCTGGCTAACACCTGGTATGTGGCGGTACGCTGCGGTCGCGCAATGTCACCCCCCTTCCGGCAGGTCGCGGCGCCCGCGCAGTTCGCGGTCACATTCAGCACTCACCAACAAAACACCAATTGCCGACCCGTCCGACCAGACTACCCTCTGAGGTCGCAGCTATGCAGCTTAAGGTCACCCCAGCATCTTACTATCATATTTGAAGGACAGAATAGTTAGTAGGTACTATTTAGGTCTCCGACAGGCTCAGATTTAGGTCCTTTTTTCTACATTTACCTATATTCAAATTAGTATTCTGACTCGTGGTTTCACACGGATTATTGAGTTTCCCGTAGGAAGGAAGATTTTTCTTCCGTATTTTCCGATTTTTTTTCTCGTAAATAAAGCCAAGTAGGTACAATACAATATCTAAATAATAAAAATTTCAAATTCAAATACGCGCCAGCAAATCACCCAGATGGTATTATTGGGGGTGACACCTCCCCGTCCGTCTAGCAGTTCGCGTTCTCATTCAGCACTCACCAACAAAACACCAATTGCCGACCCGTGACTACCCTCTGAGGTCACTGCTATGCAGCTTCAAAGGTTAGGGTCACCCCAGCATCTTACTATCATATTTTAAGGACAGAATAGTCAGTACTATTTAGGTAGTGGTAGGTATCCGACAGGTACAGATTTAGATCCTTTTCCACATTATATTCTAACTTGCTTTCCGACTGCAGTTTTGCTTGGAGCTTATTCAGATTTCAGATTGCCTGTGAAAGAATGAAGAAAGAAGTATTTTCCCGTCGTAGAAAATCCTAGATGTGTTTATTATTTTAATGAATACAAAATTTTATTTAAAATTCAAATTGAAATGCACGCCAGTAAATACGGCATAATTTTTCCGACTTCATCCCAGGACGAAATCAGGTCGTATCAGAGGTCCATTCCTTTTTTGGTAAAAACATAAATTTTAGACAACCTTTATTTCTAGGTATGTTTAAAACCAACCCAACATTCACGATGACTTTTCGGTCAAAAAGGACAAAGCAAACGTCTTGATGAATCGTTAGAAGGACAGTGCAGTTTGTTTTTAAAAACCAATTAAATAAGCATTTAGCACTAGTCAACAAACTAATATCTATCATGACTTGATTCGACCTGACTGTCTCGACAGTCTGGACTCTCTGTAGGTCGCCAGTACGCAAGCTTCAAAGGCGTCTCAATGTTTAACATGTTTTGTATTGCAATCGAATTTGTTTCAATTTTTTTCAATCAAGTTGTGAGTGTTTATGTTGATGCTTTTTAATAACGTTAGGAGCGACTAACAATGATTTTACTACATCAGCCACATTGAGGACCATCTTTCGCAATGGACTCGTGAGAACTCCTCATCTGTTGGAGTGAGTGAAATTGCCATACCCGCCACGCTTGCATGGTTTCCGAAGTTCGAAGTAAATTCTATTGACATGATAGGAAACGATGGCCAATTCCTTGGATGGATATCTCCCGGGTTACGGCACCCGCCGAATGATGGCCAAACACACAAACTCATTGATGATCTTACTAAGCGTTAGGATTTTGCTTTAAGTACCTATAACCAGCTTAAATTGCTGCGTGACCACTTTAAACGTAGTGGATGCACTGAGTTATCGTAGTTACATAATACAAACAAAACACACAGGATAACAATCATTGAAAAATTACGTATCTTTTCAAATTATGTTTTTGTCCTCACTTTAGGATCAGTCTATTTAAATGCAAAATACGATCTAGCGACGACCTATCTGCCCAGACAACCCCTAGACTCTCTAGTAGGTCACGTGAGACGCCCGGACTACCAATAGAACAATGTAAACTTTGTTTTTTGTTCCTTTCAGTTTAAAGGGCAAAATAGGCATGACTTTAGTAAATCCATTATTTTATTGTAATAAAATTAAAATAAAATTTTTATTTAATACAAATTATTTTAGTAGGGCTGCAGTAGGTTTGATTTATTTAAAATAGGTATATAAAATTTATTTACTTTAGGTACACTGAATATTTAATATTAACTATTTATTTGACAAATTAAGATGTAAAAGCATTTCATTTGATATTGGAATATAAATATATGTTTAATTTTGTAGGTACGTCCATTCTTTTATATTAGATTCAACCTTGAAGAAATAGTAGAGTCGTTATAGGTATTTAGGTGTACGTTACGTACGCAGGACGCACGTCTACGGCGTAGCAAGCGTAGCGTAGCAACAGGTGGTTTATTGCATGTCCACGCGTAGCATTTTGGTTACATTCACATGTCATTATTCCTCTATCAGGGCAGAGTTTTCAAAGCAAGATTTTCTTGTATTTTATTTTGCATACGTTAACTATTATAATGTATTGTGTAGGTACTACGAGTACCTACGTAGGAATGTGGTTGAAATAAAAATATCTGCAGGTAAAAATCAAAGCTAATTATATAATTACATTATAATTATTAATTGTAATTATATCTAAATATCCGTGTTTTCGCAATATATACCTATAGGGTTTCCGCGAAAATTCGAATTATCAAATCATCCTACGACATAGAGGACCGGCACCTGAGAGGAACTGATTATGAAGGAGCGCCAGAGCAATTCATTCACCTATAAACTGTTAATGTTATAGTTTCGGTCAATAAAATAAACAATGATTGCTTGTTTTGACTCTATGACGCAAACGAAGATTTGCTTACTTGCATAGGTATATTAGGTATATAATGAGTAAACTAGGGCACGTACATGCACATTGCACACTTGAAAAATTTGTTAGAATTAATTTTCCTATTTTGTTGTATTTTTATGCTTAGGTTAAGTTATTAGGTTAAGTTAGTTTAGTAAGGTTCCTGCTGAAAACCAGCGCTACTGTCTTGGACTTTAGCACATGCTGAGCCGGGAACCTTTTCGGTATCTTTTGTAACTTTTAGACTATTTAGTTTTAAGATGTCTAACTGTAGTAACTGGTACCGAATAAATGATTTATCTATCTATCTATCTATCTATAATAAGTACATGAATACTTATTTTAATGCGATATTATAAAATCATTATGAGTCAAAGTTATTCGAATTTGAGAAATGAGAATCTTATATTCTTAATTTTATGAGTTTTCAAATATAACATGGCCTTCAATGGTAACCTGATCTGCTAGCCAGCCACACTATATTATACTAATAACCTTGACTTATTTTTATATTATCCGGACGTGTTTTCCTTTTGATGTTTTTGCTATACCCACTTATGTGATCATGGGTATTTCTAAAATGATGAAAGTATGACATGTAAACACAGTCACTGTTGTTTATTTGCAAATTCAGACTTGACATAACTTCATATTATCTTGCAGAAATGTACTTGACATTTTGATGCAGTTTTTAATAATACGTATCTTTAAAATAATAATAATACAGATAAATTTTGGAATGCAAATGACTCAATTTCGAATAGATACTGTTCAATGTGACACGAAGGTTGCGATTACAAGGACGAATAGGTAGGTACTATGCAAATGATAAAATATTGTTTACGTATTAATCGGGTGTTAAGAGAACGTCACTTGTTTTTCACTTTTCGCGTTCGGAAAAACAATACTAATGAAACATTATTCCCTGCCGATAACATAGAAATATAAAATCACACCTGTAACCCTTACGGGGAAGGTAGGCCGTCAATGTCCTAATAAGCCCAATGTCGCGGTAGCTATTTTTCTGCCTGTATTTTTGAGGGCTACGATTGCTATCGCCTAAAATGAAATATCATGCCCGAGAAGAGATGCAGCTGGTACTTTTGTTGTTTTTATAATAAACCCGATCGATAACCACGCTTAGATTTCCTCGTGTGAAAGTAGTCGTAATCGCTAGGCATGAGTAGAATTGCAACATTCTAGAAAAGTTAAAGTACGTCTGCCAGCTCAGCAGCGCACGTGTAAGATACTGGTGGTAGCTGCTGCGCGCGCAATGCACGCGCGACCTTGCCGCTGCGCCAGTGCGCGGTGCAGCGCGCAGAGAAATGCACCAGCGCAGTGACTCGCGCGCTTATCAGCGGATGTCGCTTATCGCAAGGTTGCGCGTCCACGTGTCGCTGCCCATTTGCCACGCACCGCCGTTGCTTATTTGCACTGCTAAAGTCAACTTGCTCTCAAGGTCAAGCAAATTAAAATAACATTGTTTTTTGTGGGCCCGAGGTGATCTCGCCACAAGCCACAAGGACTATGTTATTCATTTGTGTTTTATTGTATAAACCTACTAATGAATTAGCTGATTTTATGTGAAGGTTAGGTACCTATTTATATATTATTATTAATAAAGGGATATATTTAATCGTACAGCAAAAAACTTATCACACATTATTTATATTTATCAATTAAATAGTTTTTACAGCACATAACTTATTTTATTGCAAATAAATCAATCATCGATCAAAAATAGTATTGCAAATAATTCGACAATTTGCGTCAACACTATTTAATCTCTTTTTGCTCTTATGTACGGCTAAAAAGGTAATAAACGATTTATTTATTTTATTTTAGGCTAGCTTGGTATTTTTTTGTCTGCTAAGGCGGTTTTAAAAACTCTGACACCAGGATTCATCGGGTCGATGGACTCGAAACCCACACGACTATCCATTTTTCGGACATTTTAGGCCAGGCCAGTTGAGTACTTTCTACTGGCAAATCGCAGCAAGAAAAAGATGACTATGACAATTAAAGTGGTATTTTCTCAAACATGCATGGACATAGTCACATTCCGTACGAAAAAAAACAATACACGAAGTGCCATATTCAAAAACGGATATTCAAAATATTCAAAAAGTCGGAAATAATGTTTGTATGAAATTCCATTATTCCCGTATTTTTAGTCATTATATTGCCTTATTTTGTTGTTAATTTGGTATTTCGAAGTAGCACCAACATAAAAACAAAACACCGATTCACAAAATGGCGGCATTATTAGACACGGAAGTTTTTTAGTTTTTTTTCTTAGATTTCCATGTGTTCTTTTGTATGGACCAACCACTAGGCTGTACCGTATGTTACATTTGTCTTAACAAAAGCGGTAAAACAAAAAAGTATATTACCATTGGTGGGAAATTGAAAAATGCGAATTGAGTAGGAGTGGAATTGTTTTTCTATTGAAAATTTATTAATTTCCATGCATTTGTTTTTGTTGAGAAAAGCACATAATATATATTTCGGCGGAAAAAGTATTTGCCTGACTCATAAACTCTACTCGTCCATCAAATGCTGGCTTTCCATACCTCAGATATAAATGTATTATTAATTTAGGTAGATTGCAGTACAATAATTTAAAAAATATATGTAATGAGTTTGCTGTGCGCTAACTATTATTATATTTAAATATGCATTTAAAAGCGATGCATTTGCAGGACACATTTTGCTGCAATATAATTAAGTTTGCTTAAATTTTGATTTCTTCGGTAAATAAAATAAAAATGCCATATTATTTTCTGTCCCTGGTGTACAAACTCAAGTTCCAAGAAAAACTCTCCTCTTTCTTATAGAGTGGTGTGTCGTTTCAATTACTAAGGAGAACACTGAACACTAATAGAATTTAATATAAAACATACAATTTAACAGGATACTTTAGGATTATCAAAATATTTAGCATTAGGGTAGAAAACATTTCGGGAAAGGACTAAACTTCGCAAAATGTTTTTTCTTTAGTCACTAAAGGCTACTTTTTATAGCGGGAATAACCTCGTAATTACATCGGAAAAACACATTTAGTCGCAGTTAAAACTGTAGGATTATATTCGAAATTTCGACACAATAAACGAAATATATTGCTTCCAAATATAGTTCCTAATGTAATGAGTATCGTTCGATACATAAGTGGGTACTTTACGTAAATAGTCTGGAAAGTTTGACGCAAGACTTATGTAAATACTCGAAGTATGGTTCGCGTACAAACATACCTAACCTTCAGGCTCTGGACAGGTCAGCATAATAACGGCCAACTGAACTAAACGTTCCTCTTAGCTTTAGACAGGGTCTTAAAAAAAAAACTTGGCTGATTCCATATTAGAATGCTCACGGTGAACGTACTCACGGAACAAGATTTTTTACTACGTGAAATTATCTCATATCTTCCGAAAAATCTATATTTTTTAAACGTAGTTCTACGGGAAAACTCTTTTAGACGCGGGTAAAACCGCGGGGCAAATAGCTGTATATGTTACGCACAATTCCCGAATTCACAGACACTTTGGCGAAATCTCCTTTTATTTCGGCCAAATTGGCCAATGAGCGTGTAAAACGATCATTCCACGGAGTGGCAATCACCAAACGGCCAAATGCCGTATTTGAGTTTTGGTCGGTTTATAAAACGATCATTCCGCGGAGTAGCATAGACGAAATGCCAACAACCAAAACCCGACGTCATTGTAATATGGCTACATTTCTCACTGGATATGAGCAAGAGTTCCCCCGTGGTAGTTTATTTTGCCTAGGATGATGATGATGACTATGATGATGATCATGACGATGATCATCATGATGATGATGACTAATGATAACTTTCATCATCAACATCATCATCGTCGTCATTATCATCATCGTCATTATCATTACCATAGTCATCATCAAAATCATTCATCATTTATCATTGTCCTGGAAAAAATGAACTACCACGTGGACCTCCTACTCTTATCCTGTGAGAATGAGAATACAGCCATATTTTAATGTCGTCGGATTTTAGGTGCTTATTTCGCGGACTGGCAATTCGTCAATGCCACTCTGCGGAATGATCGTTTTACAAATAGACCAAACCCCGTATTCGGCATTTGGCCGTTTGGTGATTGCCATGCCACTCCGCAGAATTATCGTTTTCCAATGCACAATCCGCGAAGTGTCCCTTTTTTCGGCCAATCGGGAAATTCGTGGATTGTGCGTAATACATATATATACTTACACTTAATAAATTGGACATCAATGAGTACTGTCTATCTATACTCGATACTTCTACTATAATATGCAGAATTTAAAGTCGCGCAAACAGCTTTTAAATGTCATTAAATTTAGTAAACCTGAGTGCTTGAACCGTATACTTAAAGTATCACCCTTACATGACAAGTACGGTAAGCAAGAGTATACGTCCTCCTCATTCAATATAGTTTAGGAGTAGTTTTCGCTTCCATACAACAAAATGATGGAACATTTGACATACCGCCACGCCACCGAAACATTGCGTATTTTATTATACTTTTTTGTAACAAAGTAGTGTTGGACATAAACTCCCTTATTATTAATAGCAGTGCAGTCTCGAGCTCTGTATAAGATGAAAAGAGTGCAAACGTGTGCTGCCAATAAAACAAGTCATTATTATTTTAATCTTGTTTGGAGTAGAACTGGTGGTTATCTGTAGCGTTTCCAGCGATCTCGTGTCGCCGCGGTCGTCTCAAGATCAAGGCTGCTCGGCAGACGCGCGGCAAGGTCAGCGCGCCCCGCCGCCGCCGCCCGCCCCGCGCACCGCCCCCCAACGCGCGCAAATATTTGCCACCGCGACCGTCTGTCCTCCACGACCGATACGCCGAGGTCATCCTGCTGCCAAGCCACATCAGCCGCCGAGCAGACCTTGAAGCAACAACACCCGACCTCCCACCCGTGATAGATGATCCTGCTATGCTAATACGAATTTCATATCAGTCACCGGAATCAAACCTAATTTAATACAAACGATTTGCTGGTAATGCATTGAAATTAAAGTGCATGCAACACGAGCAGGTGTCCAATCCATTAGTGTCGGTAAGATGATCTTTATGCTATGACTTTGTATTGTTGGAATGGATTATCTTGGAGGATTCGTGGAATGTCGCGATAAACAAATGAAACAATCGCTTCAAGGTCGTTGTAATCTTCCACTGAGATAGATACAAACACCGTATACGTTTTTATGACCACATATACCTACTAACGAAGAATAAATGTACAGTCATGCAAGTGATTAACAGCGGTGACAATACTGCGCAAGCAAAAACACCGGCGCACTCTTTAAACTGCAAAATACATTGCAATTAGACATATCCAATGATTAATTAGTTAGAGACACAATATACCAGAGTCCAAAATATATTTGCAAAATAATCGTGGATACAAAAGTTGATCCAATTGTACTCTACATCCACATTGCCAATGCGCCAAACCAAGATATTATTTGCACATAGCGCCATGTCATGTTTCCCTCCTATTAATAACCGAAACGTATGAAATTGAAATAATATCTGGTGAAATGCCAAACCTCGTGATCTACAACGTTCATTATATTGTTGAAAGATACTGCACAGCATATACCTGTGTAGATGTAGATACAAACTGGAATATGATATAATAATTGTTAGAAAATTTTCAATTTTACTCATTGATATATATAATGTACGTCAGTAGGTATATTAGTTTTTATGATTTTACTACTTCGGTTGGTATGTCACCCATAGCTCCATATTGTTAACGGGTTGGTGGAACAGTTAAAAAACTGTTCAGTTTCACATTTTAAACACATTCTTTAAAATAATTCCGCATATAAAGGATCATACCCGTGTATTTTACTTGCTCTACATTGTAGGTAGACCTTAGTTATTTTGTGCCTAGAGAATAAGTAAAGATTGAAAAATCCGGATAACTAGAGTACTGATCTTAAGATTCTTACAAGCAGCCTAAAAAAACGACAACTATAGGTACTAAATACTAGCATTGAACAGAGATAGGTAAGGAATTATCAAATTTCTGGTATACAATATCCAAGACCTACATTGAACATCCTATAAAGAAAACATTATGATTGCTTTAGATATTGGATACATGAAAGTTGCAAGTTCCACAACGCAGTTTTTTAAAATATAAAACAAACTAACCAAAGAAGTGTCTAATAGTACATTACGATACAAGTGCGGTGCGTTGATAGTTACAGCCGAGGCGATATTGCTACTACAAGAGCTTGCTACAAGAAAGCAGAGGCTGTAATTATCAAACCGCACGTATGTCGTACGACGTTTTATAACATGTTTGCGAGGAAATAGCTAAAAAATTAAAACAATACAGCGAAAAGAAAAAAAGCGAGGAATAATTTTTACTCGTTCACAAATTAGCGATGCGCGCGCATCCACAGGGGTACGTTCAGTCGACCCAGTTCGATATTTATACCTATCGAATCTTATACTAGTGGGACGCACTGAACGTGCACCTTAGCTGCTGTCAGATAAAACCTCACTTCCGGTGCGCCTCTGAACGGGCCGTATAAAAATTAACCTAGTCGAAATTTCGTCTGCCAGGTGTCTCTGAACGGGCAATATAATTTTTAACCAGGTTAAATTTCGATTGATCGAGCGTTTCTGAACGTACCCCAGATTACCTAGTATATATCGCGCAGCGCTTTTTTTTTAAGGCAAAGCACAAAAAACCAGCCAGTATTACTAATAAACTAAATTAATATTTTTTTATTTTGTTACAGATAAATGGTTGTAATTTATTGTAAAAATTAATTAAATCAAAGAATTAAATGTTTATTTTATTATACTTTATCTCCCAAAGTTAATTTTATCTATAAAATGTTGACCACTTTTCTGCCATAAAAACTCTTTGCTAAGATTTAAAAAAGTACCGTTCGATAAACCGTGCGTTTTACCTAATTAAAAAAAAAACTCGTGTGTTTTACAGCACTCGTGCATTTTACATTACGATTACGCTCAAGTACGTAATAAGATACAATACAATATTGAAATTGGTGTAGTAAGAGACCCTTTACGAGCAAATGTGTTATAAATAACCTTTACGAGTAGATAACATATATATATAAAAGTAGGTGAGCTGTCTTTTCAACCACCTGTAACCTGCTTAACTTCAAATTCAAGTCTTTGTTTATACAGGTGTTCTTGTGTAAGGACACGTCCATTATTCACAAGGATTGTATGACAAAAAAAACAATGAAGTGTCCATATGTAAAGGTCACATATCGTTATTGAAAGCATTCACTAATACTCGCCTTGATCCGCGTCGGTACTACATGGCCAACTGATTATAATGCATTTAATACATAATACAGCAGTTTTTATAATTTCAAGCCATGGACTTGGCTATACCTAATGTAGGATTTAGTATGGGCTTTGTTTATAATGGGGGCAATTCGGTACCGCACAAAATAAGAAGAATTTGTTCAGTCGTGCTCTCACCGAATCGATAGCATTATTAATTTTAACTGAGGATGCATAACATTTATATTCCTTAATATACAAGTTAAAGCTGCTGTTAAAGGTTAAAAGGAACGAAAAAAAAAATCACAATATATATGGTTCATAAGGTAGTGATCTCAATAAGGACTAATTACCCCTGACCTATTTAACGGTCCATTTAATTCGAATGAGCGCTGCAGACAGCTTTGGCTCGAGAAAGCGCGCGGGCGCAGTATTAACTCGCTCCTTTCTTATTGAAGCTCTACAAAAATAAAATAAAAAGAGATCTCGTTCAAAAACTGTGGTCTTATTGTCTCGAGTGATCCCGGGGTCGGTCTGGTGGTCTGGCATCGGGGCCAAGGTCTCTATGAATTATGGAGTATATGGTATTACTCGATGTATGTCAGCGCTCCGATTTCGCGGCCGAAACGTTAATAATAGTGACTGAAGGTTCCATTCGACACAGGAGGTCACTTCTCCTAATAGCGGTTTCCGGATTCATTGAAACACTGGTAACAAATTTAATTTTGAGGTTGAAACGTTACACATTGTTTTGTCTCAAGCTGGCATTGGCCAGTGGCATTGTAATGCGAGTAAGCTAAAAGACATAGATACATGACATGATACAAAGTGAGCTGAAAGACATGTATACTTTTTTTTTCGATATAAGTAAAATGACTTTTCAGCCCATAAGTTGCTGTATTATGTGAAGTAATTCTTTTTCAACAAGAGAAAAAATTACGCGGAATTATGTTTCTATTTCCATTTTGTGCCGATATTTTGATAAAAGTACAGAATAAATACGGGGTGTAAGGGACAGCTTCCCGCAAACTGATAGGGGTTGCTCAGTTAACGAAACTGAACAACTTACGCCAGGTTTTTTTTGAGGAAATGATTTTTTTTATGGCTTTCCCATACAAGATGACCACCTCGATCAAACAATTTGTATGGAAAAGCTTTTTATTTTTCATTTCCTGGTGAAAGTTGTTTAGTTTCGTTGACTGAGCTACCCCTAATCAGTTTGCGGGAAGCTGTCCCTTACATTACACTCGGTAATCAATAACATTAATTCCGCTTATGATAATTTTTTGAATAAAAATATATGCCTTTCGTGCACCAAATTTTAATGTGGCATCTTCCTCATTTTGATTTGGTTTATGTAGGTAATCGTTGCAGAGCATAGCGGCAAACTAGGACGCGTTGGTACGAATGGCGGGCGATCGCGCGTCGCCAGCCGGCAGTCGGCTGCCGAATGAGGTTAGTGGAACGCGAGGTATTACACTTGACCTCTTTCCGAGTCCTTACCTCCGCCAGACCTTCACACTTTTTACAACGCTTTTACGAGCTAGGTCGGGCTAATTAAGCTTCGTCCGTAGCAACAATGCCGCCCCCGCCCCGCCCCGGTCCGCGGCAGATGCGCGTGCGCTGGCCCTACGGCCGACAGCACCACACTTGACACACATTCGTGTTTCAATGCCTTCTCGTGTGTACATTTTGTTTTTGATGGCCAACGACCATGTAATCCTTATCAGAGGTTAACGTATCGGTCGTTATAAAAATATTAATGCCAGTCGACCTACGCTAATATTTTTAAACGGTGTTGCACGTATTTAAAGTATTTTATTTTTTAACTTTCGTGAAGTTTTGACACCGTTATTTTAGTACTTTAAAAAGTTTGAGGAGCGATTTCGATTACTCAGGAAAACTTTCTTTATTTCTTTACCGACCGATAACCATTAGAAAGGCTTCTTTTTTAGGCGGGAAAATATAACACCCCCACGGAAAATCTGTTAAAATAAAACACGAAGCTGCGGTTGTTACCGCGGTTCGGAAATATAATAGTTTTAAACAAGCAGCAGAGTAAGTATAGTTATTTTTTTAAGAAATATATTTCTTGATAAGTACTTATTACTTCATATATATAATTAGGTACAGCAGATCAGTCAATCGTCAACTTTCAATGGGTAAATAAATTCGACTAGGTACTTATGTTAATTGCAGAAACTACCTAATGTACCTATCAGTCACTAGAAAAACTCGGCCTGTTTATTTTAAATCTGGCTGCATTTCAAACCAGCTAGAGGTAGTGTTACAATATCTTTATCATGCCAATACAATAGTGATGTAGATAATAACTGAAAGTAGGTAAGTAATGTCCGAAATGAATAGAGAAAAATAAGAATAAGAATATACTTTATTGCACAGAAAATAAAAGATACAAGAAAAGAGAAATGATACAAATAGTAGTACAAATAGGCGGCCTTATTGCTAAGCAGCAATTTCTTCCAGGAAACCGTAAGGGCACAGAAAAATATAAATTAAACAAGTGGGCTGGCATAAACATCAGGCAATAAATTACTACCAAAAGAAAAAAGTACATACAATAATACAAAATAAGCTATCAAAGTGTATATCATAAATTAAAACAATAGATAGGCATACCTATAAGTACATAAAATTACTTATACCTACTTAGAAATACATAAATATAAAATACATAAAAAATAAACAGAATTATCAGTCAAACATATGAATCTATCAGAAATTCATAAATAATGCCTAAGTATTTAATAAAATAAAATAATATGTAAAAATTATTTGACTAACATTTAATTCTAATACTAATTCTGTAACTACCGTTGACTTTTATATTTCTTTTTAATTATTTTATATTATCGTCATTTCCCTGCGATTAAGTAGGTAGCTTTTCCGCCCGCGATTTCACCCGTGTGTGAAATGAGTTTTCCCGTGGAAATGAAGGATTCAGTATACTTGCGATTTATCATGACGTGTTTATTTGTGTATTGCAAGATCTTATAAAACTAATTTATTTTTTCGCTAATATTTGCCTACATTGCGAATGTTGCGACAATGTCAACTCAACAATTTCAGTGGTAAACGTATAATGTATGAATATCAATGGACAGACACTTATACGGACTGACACATCGGTTCCTAGTAAACAAGGTCAGGGTGACCTTGTGGTAAATTGTATTTTATTTTTATTTTTGCAGTAATAAGAACACAAAGACAAACAAGGAAGTGTGCGGTGGCCAGTTGGTCGTTGGTCGGCAGTTTTGCGCGATTACTCCAGCTATGTAGATTGTAGTATAGTGTTTATTCATACTGAGTGCTCAGGGCCGTCGCCACGGCCGCGCAAGTGTACGTGCTCACAACAGAAACAAATGGCGTACTACGATCTTTACAAACTTGCAAAACAAATTTCCTATTAAATACAAACGCAGTGTTCAAGGTTATGTTATAATTATACTACAAAGACACTTTTATAACTACTTGACATCATATCATGCATCTTAAAGGACATTGACTTAAAGTGGTCCAAAATGCTGCCCAGAGTTGAGACTACTTCCAACAGGTTCCTGGCATCATTGTGCATCATGGAAAATAGAAAATATCGCCATCGACCCCTGGGATATATTTTTTTAAATTACTTATTTCGTTTTGTAGTTTTTGGGCGGGAAACATTTTAGCTGTAATTTTTCTAACTCTGTTGTTTTTACGAAATTATCTATATTAATTAATTATGTAGTAACAACTGACTATAACAACTGATTTTGAAAAAAATAACAGCTTTAATATACTCAAAAACTAGAACACTCAATACTTTTTTTTAATCCTCAGGGGTTTATTTCGATATTTTCTTTTTCCTCACCTCGGCATTTGGACCACATTCCATACAAGTTTGGACATTGCTATCCATTCGTGGAGAGCATGACTTTTACTAAATCTTAACCAAAATTGTTGCCGTCCCTTTATGCTCTCTCATGATAGACAATGACAGGTAACCATTTTAGTCAAGATTTAGTGTTTTTGTGCGCATACAAATCGATACTGGGGTCCTTTATTTTACTGACAGTGTAACAATGGAAGATTACGCCAAAAGTAAGCTATTTTGAGGGTGTTGATGTTCGCTTAACATCAGACGCTACTCAGTGTATGTCACTGTTGTTTGTTAAATAAAATAAGAACTTTATTGTTTCTCCTCATGGAAATTATACTATAATTAAACACAGAAGTCCCAAGTTCAACCGACAATTGATGCAATAGAAGTCGATGATTCAGCCGGCAGATGTTTATATAGTTACGCACTGATACGATTACAGATGTGGCATATGACCAGACCATGACTAATACCACCCAAGTCCTGTTCGACCTATATTTATAAAAAACCATTTACAGGAACTGTCATACAAAAAAGTTATAAAAAACCATTTACAGGAACTGTCATACAAAAATCCCACTTCATACACACACGTTATTTGCAATGCACTTGAAGTATGAAAGAGTGAAGTCGCTGGCGCCACGATTAAAATCTATGTTTGCCCTAAATATGGCTTTTTACAGGAATAAATGTGGGTCAGCAGATAAGATAGTTTGTTTTGGAGAACAACAGGCACCATAACAAAGAGCCTTAAGTACTGGTTCCTAGTAAGGTTTACATGTAGGTTGTATTTTACACAATTCCTCTTTATTTAGATGCAGACAGTACGTCATAATTCTAGCGCTACAGATAAACATTATGTGATATGTTTTGTTTAACTTCCTAGAACTTAAAACTCAAACATTCTGTTTTACAGATAAAAATTCTGAGTTAGCGATTTAATCTTATTTGTCCAGTTTTAAAAAATAGTATGACTTACCTATTCTTCTTCGTCTTGATCGATCCAATGTTGTCAGAGTTTTTAAACCGCCTACTAGTACAGTTATAATGTAATTGAGAGTACAAAACTTAATAACCCGGTATATTTAGTTATCTTTCAATTTAGATAGTTTAGCTTATTACATTTTATTATTACCTACATTTGTACAGGTAGACATATTTCAAACATTGACGTCAACACAAAAAAAAATATTTTCAAGATAAAACATAGATAACAAACTCTTGACTTTTGATATAGTCCTACCTAATAAATAGTAAACACGACACATCTAATTATCGTTCAAAGGCTGATCTATCGTAGTAAACTGAATGCACGATATTTGGTGCACCCGTTAAATAGTTATGTATATTTTTTTGCTTGATAAAATACCGATAAGAAATAGCGAAAGGCAACAAGTGGAAAAGAGTGCAAAACGCTCTACTTTTCCATTAAAGTGTGACTATCAATCTAGATTAAGGTCATTAAATCTAGCTCAGTGTAAAGACGTTTCGCACTCATTCTGTCTATAAGGCGTAGCTGTAGGTACTATATACTGCTGTGATAGTAAAAAAAATATAGGTTTTGTAATAGGTACATAAGATTTAATAATTGTAATGAGGTAATTCTAATTAGATTTTTAACTTAATAGAGTTTGTGAGCTTGTCCCCTGTTTCTTCTTCAGTTAGTATATAATGTTACAGCCAAAGTAATTAATCTGGATATTATTTATATTATCTAGTCATTATTTATAATGTCTACTCAATATATATAGTTATTATTTATCATTCATTACAGGTTATTAGTCCTTTCCTTACATATCATTCCTTTGTAAGTATAATTATGTTTACTTTGTGGTTTACTTAGATGACTAACTGTAACTAAGCTGGCAGATAAATAATCTGCAAAAAATAAACTTCAGTAAATAATATAAAAAAAATATATTATGAGTATGACATTTATTTGACATGTTAGTGAACATGAGAAAATGCATAATTGTCATATTCCTGAGTTCAACAAATGCGTCTCAGTTATATAATATAACGTGGTAGGTTAGTGTAAAATGAGTGCAAATATATATATTTTTTTCTTATTATTCTCTTACTATTCCTTTCTTCTTTTGAGAAAATTGTTCAATTTCGTGATTAGAACACATACCGTCGGCTTCAACACATAAGGGCCTAACTGACAACACGTAAATTGTTCAGTAGACGCGTTTTTAGATGAAAAATAAGTTTGAAGTGTAAGAACTTTATGTTGTTTTAAATATGCACTAATCTTATTTTACTCATAGTTACAGTAGTCTATCTAGTTTATTTCGACACTATTAATTTTACGGTCATACTTTTATTTTGTATGGAATATTCATTTATGTATTTTTTGAACCCTGATTTGCAAGTTAGGCCCTTATGTGTTACACAGTTTTCGAAGTTTGTTAGAAGAGTTTTCGTAACGAATAGTGTTACGTCTATGTATATTTGTTTTAGTTAGGGCTGAATGTTTTGTTTTTAAATTTTTTCTTCTTCACTTGTCGTGTGGGCTCTCGATTCGATCGACTCGATGAACCCTATGTCAGAGTTTTTAAACCGCCTAATAGCACAGCGAATAGGCCTCTGACACGGTTCGTGTAACAGCCACTATAAAAGACAGCAACTGGGACCGACGGCTTAACGTGCCCTCGGAAGCACGGAATCAGGTGATCCAGCCTGCATTGTCCTAACCAAACTGAGAAAAATATCACAAAGTGATAAATTGGCAAAATCGGTCCCAAATTGGTGTTCGAAATTCAAATTCGCAGGTGGCGCCAGAAAAATAAAAAAAGTATACTATGGTGCGTTCAGAAATTTGATTAGATAAGTATTTTATTTATTTTTCATTCAAGTTATCTATATTTTTATTACAGGGTAATACATACATACATACATAAATCACGCCTTTATACCTAATGGGGTAGGCAGAGCGAAAACGACCGAAAGGTCGTTCCGCCACGTCTGACAAGTTTTGAGGGTTATTTCAGATGGTCATGTGTATTGCTATAGTGACAGGTTGTCAGCCCATCGCCTAAATTGCAATACATTAAAACCCTCGAATCAATTAGCTGGTTTTTACAGCATGCCCGGGAGGAGATGCAGCTGGCACATTCTATGTTTTTCTATCACTCCCAGTCCAGCATGGAAGTATATGGTATTACCTTTATTTATTTTAATAATAATTATATACTTATTTAAATTATAGGTAAAATTTTAATAAATAAGAACTGCTTCCGTGGTTTTGTGGTCTGAGCCATGGGCTGCCGCGATCCGGAGGCCCTGGGTTCTATTCCCATGTCCGAACGCAGAACTGATTATTTGAATTCAATTTATCACTTTGTGTGCGTTTTCCCTTAGTTGAGTTAGGACAATGCAGGTTGAAACACCTGAATATCTAGAAGAAAAATGATTCCGTGCTTCGGATGGTACGTTAAGCCTTTGGTCCTAGACGTTATCTTTGATAGTGGTCGTTACACAAACCATGTC
This sequence comes from Scrobipalpa atriplicella, assembly GCA_029255725.1. NCBI lineage: Eukaryota > Metazoa > Arthropoda > Insecta > Lepidoptera > Gelechiidae > Scrobipalpa > Scrobipalpa atriplicella. The sequence continues at coordinate 22,618 of JARACY010001417.1, read as the reverse complement.
AGAGGCCTATTAGCTGTGCTTTTAGGCGGTTTAAAAACCCTGTCACCAGTGTTCACCGGGTCGATCGACTCGTAAACCACACGACAAAAAGAAGAATACAGGATTTATCGAAAATATTCTTCGTTTTTGTTTAACGTACAAACTTATGTTCACTTACGCCCTTATGTGATAACACAAAATGACCATCGATGCTACTTACGCCCCTCCCCAAATCCAAAACCAAGCATGATACGGATTTTCAGATTCGTAATAAATATAGATCTCGAAATTCTTAAAAGAACTGTATATTTAAGTGGTTTTGGTAAAAAATGACAGTTACGCCCTTATGTGTTGAAGGCGACGATACTTGAAATAACCTTTATTTTCTTCCTAAGAAAAAATAAATTTTTACCTATAGGTAAGTTAGTTATCCGTTATTTCTCATGCAAGATTTCTTAATAGAAACTTAAGGTGTAAAAGTAGAATCTGCGAAAAAAAAGATAATTTCATTAATAATACCGAATGCAGTATGCAGATGCGGGCTCGCCCCTTTATTGCACTCCAGTTGGCGTTCAACATCGAGGTCACAAGACTTATGCGACTCGCTTTTGGCTGCTGACTCCCCTTGGCTTCAGCTAATGTGGTGTTTGGTTTAATCAGCTCAGTAGTGATCAAAAAATAACATCTGTATATTGTCTCAATTATAGCAAAAGAAGTACCTAATGTAACTACTCAGTACGAAGTCCTCTGCTGAAAGTGGAGCACTGAGAAGTGTGGTTTCATTCTTAAAATCTTCCCGGTACCCTTTTATATAAAGTAAGCGGACATGAATTGATTAATGAATTTAAAATTCCTATATTTTATCTAGCTAATAACGTCACACTACTTTGCAAAAGCATCTACAGAATATGACAGTGTTGTTTGAAAATAGACCCGCATGCGCATGATAAATCATGCTCGGTGCACATCGCCGTTCGGGGTGAAGCAGCTCGCTATCGTTCAAGATTAAGGTCGTTCAGTCTAGTTCGGTCGTGTGTAAATGTTTACCCTTTGTACGCTTGCGAGTAAATATAAATGTTTTTGTTTACGACGGTAAACATTAATCCAAAAATAACCGTAATTAAGAATGTTATAGAGATAGATAGGTACGGGGTGCGGTCTAGGTACGTCTGGCTTATCCTGTCCTGGGCCACGGCAGCATTAGCATTTCTATGTATAAAGTAGGCTCCGCACGGAGTCGCCTTCCTTCTGTCCTTCTGATCACCAGTCATCATCATCATCATGATGACCAGAGTACTGCGCAAAAAATAAAGCTTGGAATACAAAATCTTTAAAGGCTTATGGGTAAGCGTTCAGCGTCGACTTTAATAGAGTCAAGAGCAAACCCATCGCAAATGAAAGAATTTTGACTATGCGTTCATTCGTTCTTGATTATCTAAGTTAACAAACCATATAAAAACATATAATCACACAAAAGGTAAATTCCTATGTTTTATCTAAATACGTATCGCGATCCGACCCGGTTAAAGTAGTAGAAAAAAAAATCTCACAAAGTTTTCAATCTCCTTTTTCATATTTACTTACACACTTCGTTTAATTTGAATATGCATAGAAAAACTAAAAAGATAAACAACAAATTGTCATTAATTTTACGGACAAAATGCTCTTGGCGTTGGTGATAATCGCTAGTTGGCAATCGCTCAAATATTTTAGTACTATTTGCTTGAAACATGTTAATTGGGTGATTGTCAAAACAAATTGTGTCAAGTTTGTAGTGTCACAGAATTCATAATCTAGTGTCAAGGAGAAGGGAACATTGAGTAAAATAAGATGTTCTATCTTGTACGAATACAATAAACTTTGCGAGTGAAGTTACTGCTTTAAAATACGGTAATTAGTATACGTAATCAGTTCTAAAAAAATATATTTGTGGGTTACAAAAATATAGTGTACCTATTCAACAGCCTAGAACTAGCAAACACATAATATGTCGATTAATTTATTAGTATTTGGTATCTAAATACCTACTTAGTTTGTTATCTAATGCATCTATTCATTGGTAAAGATTTTAGCTAATGACGTTTCACAAACTATAATTTATGTGATTAGATCAGTCAAACAAGGAATTATTTGAAACAAACTAAAAGAAAATTACATTCTGTTTCCAGTAAAGTGTAAAATCAACAAGTGGTATAGATAGTGCGGGCGTTCTGTGGGGGGGAGCGAAGGGTGGTGGGGAGGGGGGGGGGGGGGGGGGGCTCGCTCTATCGTTCAAGATTAAGGTCACTCTAACGGCTGTTTACAGTACATTAGCCAACTCCGCAACTCCGCTAGTAGCTACGGAATGGAATATGGAAAATTCTAGTTCAGGAATACACACACACACACACACACACACATAAATAGCTGTCAAAGAGCCAAGGTTATTGAAGAACAACAAATGTCACAAAAAAGTTCCTTGACTTTTTTAGGACTTCGACTTTAGGTTATTTTCGAGTCTCGTTCACGTTGCGCAAACAGTACCTACGTAGATACCTAATAGGTATTTATTTAATTTATAATTATACCTGTTTTTTGCGTATAACTATTAAGAATGTTATAACATTATATTTTCCTATCATTATGACAATAAAGTGAATTCCTTCATTACATTCAATTCTTGTGTTAAGTTTGAATACAATAAATGGCAAATGAATTAGATGGTAATTTATTTATATTCTTCAAAACGTTAGTTGATTTAAATAGTAAAACTGTCAAAAACGCCAGATCTCATCCAAGACCTCATTACATTTTGGCTTCTCTCACTTAGTTTTCTCATAAATAAATTATAGTAGGTATAACGTCTATTAGAAGGTCTTGATCGCGTCCTGTCGATAAATTATCTGGTCGATGGTAACGACCGCTTTATGCGCCAGTAATTGTGTGAGGTTATCCAGTCAACGAGATACCTATAGTTGATCCCAACAAAATAACCTTCTATTTCACATATTATTTATTCTTATTCAACAAGAAATGTCCGGAAATACAAAATATTGCAAACAAAATATAGTTCAAAACGTATTTTTATAGTCTGTACATTTTGAACACAACTGAGATGAGAAGATGATCAATTAAAATGAGTGAAATACAGAGAGTTAAATAATTTGCTGATCAAACTTTAGGATTAGGATCCCATCTATGAAACTGAACAATTTTCCCCAAGGAACATAGGACGAAGTATTTAAAAAAATGGCCCTCAGGCCCGTATTTATAATCAGCTCTCAAGAGTGACAGCGAGTTTGAGTCCGTATCAGAAATGTCATTTCAGTAAAAAACGATCTGTCAAATCCATACTTAATATTGCTCTCAATCTTGAGATCGCTTTATAAATACAAACCTTAGTGTCAGCGGCTTGAGTCATTTTGTATGGGAGGGCTAAATTCTTTTTCATATTTTCGAACTATGTTCCTTGGGGAAAGTTGTTCAGTTTCATGGGTGTATAGACGTAGATTAGAGGATCCAATACAGGATTACACCCTAAAGTTAGGTTAGTATTTTTTTTTTACTTCCGGTATAAGTTGATCTTGATATTTGCACACGACATGATTTACATAATACTCGGTGTTTAGCATTTCCGACCATGTGACCCTTGAAAAGACTTACCTACGCTTAGTAATGTACTTATCAAGTTTGTTCCTAACTTCCAAAATATCCTATGTTTTAGTTAGTACTTCATTTGATGCGAAAGTAGCATGCAACAATATAGCGAGTGATTGGAATTGTCACTGTAGGTAGAGTGCAGCATCAGTCATCTCGACTGTTTTCCTCCATTGCGCGAGAAAATCAATGTTATCGCTAGCACGTGTACACCAGAGGTTAAATATACTCCAGTTCTATGCATAGTACAGGGTTAAGGCCTTTCATTTGTAACAACAAGTGATAACCAGTGGCAGAATGTATCTCCCAAAATGGGTAAGAGGAAGTACATTTTGTCCATTGTTAGTAAAGTTATGGCTATTAGCGTTGGATCCTTTGAAAAATGTTGAGAAATCCCTTGCCTGGAATGGTGAAACACCCATAAACACTCATTTAAAGATTATTTTGTCCTTCTAAGACTCACATTTCCTTTCCAAAATACAGGACTTCCCGCAAGTAATTTCAACCTTCGTAGCGATTGAAGTTTGCGGTAAATATAATGTTTGAATAGACTGGGATGGGATTACGATCAACGAAGTAGCTTATGTACGTTAAAGCTAATTTAATCACAATGACGCCTAATAAGGGCAATTAACACCAGACAATTATACGAGCATAGTTTATAACGCCGCTGTAATTCCCCGGCCTTTTTCTGGAAAACGGTCGCATAGCTGGCATTATTGTTTACAGTGCGAATAGCAACAATTATAAGTACTGCGGTGGTGTTTAGCAAACACCGTTGTGCAACTAAAGTGAACAATGGAGTGCAGGAATGTTGCCATAACATCCCGCGACGGTGGCGGCCTCATGTGACCGTCCCGGCCTTGCCACGTAACTACTGAAACCGATATCAGCCACATTATTGGTTCATAATGGCTGATTTACTTGGTACCAGTGGTATGTAAAATGCATAAGTACAGTTGGTAAGTAGAACCGTGTAAACCGTTCATTAAGTGGCTTTCAAGTTGCCTTTCAAGTGCGAAGCGAACTCTGAACTGGTACTTATAACTTGAACAATGTAAACCGGCCACAAGACCACGGATAATACCGAGTGCGCAATTATAAAAACACATTCTTCTTTCGCATTTTCAAGGTATACTGATTTGAGGGAAACAGATTAATTTAATATACCTACCTAAGGTTCAGTCATCTCCTACGTCACCGCCACCCAAGTCCTAGTATGGGTGATTTAGAACTAGAATTTTATCAAGGTTCTAGCAGTTTACTCCCCAAAATATTATAAGCGCATTCAGTAAAATCTTTTCTGGAATGACTATGAGCCGAAGACGACGAAAATATCGTAGACTAGATTTCCGCTCCGCGGTTTCACCCGCGGCTTACTGAGTTTTCCCGTGGACATCAGGCATTTTATGTGTTAATCCAGGGTGGCAGCTACCTCCATACCAAATTTTGAACAAAACCGTGAAAGTGTAACAAACATCCATCCATCTAGCCTTACAAACTTTCGCGTTTATAATATTACTTATTAGGATTAGGATATACCTCCTTACACTAGAATAATACGCGGATAGAACTAAAACTAAAAACACTAATTATCTCCTACAAATAATTATAAACTCTTCATTTTATTTCTAAATTTGTAGAGCGTGATACCATAATTGATACATAATAATATTAATGATGTCACTTAGTTTAGTAGTAGCAGCCTCAATTTGTGTCATATTTTATATATTGTTCTATGCATGTTATGTTAATAGGTATATGTTTACAGTGTAATTTCCTGTTCTGCATTTTCTTTACAAAAAAGAGGACATCCGAAAGCATTGTTCACTAAACGGAAACTTTTCAAATGCAAGAGTTACGTATACCTATTACAATGAGCAATCTTGGTACCTACTACGTTAGTTTTTAAGTGGGTATCATTTTGTTTGTAAGTACATTTTTGAGTTTATTGGACCAAATTAAATTTAATAAAACTCTACATTTATCTGGAGTACCTAACTTATAACCTTTTACCGCGGAAAATTGTACTAACCCACAGGAAAACTCAGGTGCAGATGAAACTAATTTCATTTAGGAAAGCTAGTCAAATGCTAATTTTTAACAATACGAATCACGATGGTTTTATTTTAGTCTAACATGATGCACAGGAAATGCGCCAGCAAACGAATGGTTGCAGTGTGCAGACAACGATGTGTGGATCTCATCTATTTAGACATTCTCAGAAATGGCATGGCTCACAGCGTCATCCGCTGATTAATAAAACGATCGTCTGGCAACTCGGGGACGGTGACTCAGATCACTCAAATGATACAGAATATGGTAAAAAAACAACAGAGCTCTTGGCAACAACATAGAATAGAAATAATAATTTATTAAATTGTGACATCTATGATTTCACATATAGCTGATCTCGTAATACGCCACGAGTTCACACGTCCGGGTTCATTTATATAGAGTCTTGGAATTATGTTTATCCAATTTATTTGAGTTTATAATATTTAAACATAATGAGATGACGATAATAAAAAAAATCTATTCGTTCCTACGTACATAGGTACCTATTTGATCTAAAAAGAAAATTAAATATAACAAATAAAATCTTGCTCTACATACAGTTTAATCCATGGGTGATTAAATTACATATATGGAAAATTAAAAAGTTCCTTAAATATTATGTAAATTGGCCTCCCGTTTAGTACCCTATATAATATAAAGCGTTCGTGCGTAATAGGTATTTTGTTCGTGCGTAATAGGTTGTATATAAAACTGGTAAGAAGAAGACGTAATAATATTTTCCGCAAATATTATCTATACGACCTCGAATCTGTTCCGCGGTTTGTAATCTTGTTATGAACGAAGATACAACGACGTTGTTTCCTAGTGTAATTATTCCATTGCAAACATCGGTAATACCATCGTTCATGGAAAATTAGATGTTACCTCTGTTTAATTTTGGAGTTTGTTTCAATATTGACTTAGCTCGGAAAAGCAAGTATATAAAGTAACTGGCTTGTGGGGGAAAAGCAGAGTGAGGAGGGGGGCAGGCGTGGGTGGAGGGGAGCGGTGCTAGCGCGTCGCTGCCGAATATTTTTTCGCACAAGGTCGAGGTCGAATCGTTTGACTTCCTAGATCGGCGTGACCTCGCTCCTCGTCGCCGCCGCCTGTCACACCGTACTCGTAATGCCATCATGAGACCTTATTACTATCGCCATACATAGCTTAATGTATTTCCTATATAGGTTTTGTAATATAGATAAAGCCATACATACTTTATTTGGCTTGATAAATTAGTTATTATCTAAAGTGATATCAGTAAACATGAGTTTGGCAGATCGCGACTATCGGTACGTACCTACACGTAGCTACGTGTGCGCGTTAATATTTCGCGAAATATCCGGATAAAAATATCCAGGGTCAGGCTCAAGGTCTTTTGCCGCTTTTCTGATTAGAGCTTGACGATAAGAAAAACATCCGCAATAGAATATGAATCTTGTAGCTCTGTATTTAGATTTCATTTTGTTTGAGCCATTTATATGTTAGAATAATAAAAAAAACAGTAACTGTAATTCTGCTGATTTGTTGCTTCTGCAAGGTTACGGCTCACATGCCTGAAAAAATGTACCTAGTATTAATATTGTTACATTGAATTTAATTACGTAAGCCCGGAGTAGTATAAATACATTTTATAGCTCTTCCTGATTAAGAGGGTCGTGGTGGCTGTTTACGATTCAAGGTCGGCCGTGAATACAGGGTGAGGGTAAATTCATAAAGAACATTTTTTTTATTTTCTCTAACAAGGAATAAACTCTTCAACATACTATTAATATTTGGTAGCGTAGAATCGGTTTTGATTTCAAGACATTTTTATGGGGTAGAATTCTGAACACTGTAGATCTTTCTTGGGAATAATCATAAAATGTTGATTATTAGGGATAAAGGCGTGATTATATAATAAATGTCTTAATAATAAATGTCTTAATTCTATGTATGTATGTATGTATGATGATTATTTTTATCTATCCGCGTCTACTCCAGACGCTAAGCATAAGTGTTTGCACTTCTGGGTTCAGTTCAGAACAGTGTGGGAGCACTTACAAGCACTACAGGAAATATGGGATGAAAGGGACAGCTTCCCACAAACTGATAGAGGTTGATCTGCTCAGTCCACGAAACTGAACCACTTTCACAACCACAAAGAAATTCTTTCTGGAAATAGTTAAAAAATGGCTTCCCCAAACAAACTGTTTGATCGAAGTGGTCATTTTATATGGGAGAGGTAAAAAGAAATCGTATCCTGATTTCTTGCTTTCCTGGTGAAACTTGTTCAGTTTCTTTGACTGAGCAAACTCTATCAGTTTGCGGGAAGTTCACCCTATAAGTGTCCGCTTACCATAAAAAACCATATTTCTGTTTTCCACTTCTTATCATTAGGTATAAATAATATAATAATGGCTACGTTTATACAAGGCTGGTGTCTGCGGGGTGCGGGGTGAGGGGTACGACCTTGCCAGTTGACATTGGCGCACACGGACGCTTCCTGTTATCTCATGTACAACAACAGCAACGAGCAACGAGCCTCCTCGGACTACGGCATTAATCATTATTGGAACAAAGAATGTCCACTCACGGCAATTGTAATTAGCACGCGTCGCCCTTGATGGCGCTAGGGTTGGCGATCATGTGGGAGATACGGAAGTTAAGGAGTTGAAGGGTGAATCATTGTAAAGATTTCTTTATTACTCAATCACGCTTCATCCACTGGATGGATCTGGATGAAACTTGGCACATAAATATTTATATAGGTTATGTCCTGGAAAACCTTTGTTTCCACGAAAAAACTCATTTAACGCGGGTGATTAAATTAATAGAAGAAAGTGTCATTTATCTTGCTGGATATCTACTACTTGAACATGAGCCTCTCTACAAATTATTTAGCATCGGGTTATTAACACGAAGTGAAGAATAAAATATGTAAGAAGCAGAGTGATATCATAACAAATATTGATTTAAGATCTAATAAAATATACACAGACATGGTTTTTATGCTTTTATTTTTAGAAGACTTCACGCGGAAGTAGCCAAAGTAGAACTACTTTGTTGTTTGTTAGGTCATGGTTAGGTCAAACAATCACTTTGCATTCTAATATTACCTATATTTTAGCATAACACGCTTTTTATAGCTTTTTGAAGAAATACTAGTTTATTTGAATATAATTATTGTATCCTTCTAATAGCAAACATTATATATTTTGTTGTAAATCAGTCTTTTGTTGTTAGGTATATTACAAATTTAGATATTCTTTTAAATTTATATTTTATGCATTTTAGCGCAATAGGTAAATATTTTTGAAATTAAATTGTGTTCGATATGCAATAAAAAAATTGACTATACGTTTGCTAGTGCAGTGCAGTGGCAGCCCTAACCTTGGTGCAGCAGTCATTATCTCGGTCACCTCGGCACCATGTGACGTCACAAAGGAGTCCACTATGCAAACAGGAATGTTTTCCACCGTCATTGTCCACCTATTTACTTATGATTGTTTACGATACTCTCGGAAAACCAGGAAGCTGCACAACAATTAATTTGATGTGATTATGTATATCAGATAGATTTATAATAACTGCGTGTAATACGTTTGCAATACTGTTTTCCTGGATTATTAAATGTTAATCCTCAGAAAAATACCACATTAAACATAGGTAGGTAATATCTGCATCTGTTCTTTAAGTATATATTATGATATTTATTGTATCCAATAAATAGTTCCATACACAAAATTGACTCCCTAACTTCTCATTTTGCTACGGCGTAGCGTTCGTAGCAAAGTGTAGCAAAAATTTATATCCTCCGATGACGTTAAAAATACTTCTTCTACTTCTTCGGTAGACTGTGGTATTCTTCCATCAGTTATTCGTTACGTAATAAATCTTCTACCTAGCCGGTTTAATAAACAAGATTTGTATAGACAAGTTGTAAATAACTTCATAAGTGCCGACCACGTGCTCTTATCCACTTCCTACTTTTTTTCCTTGCTCTATTAACAAGTTAATCGAGACGAGCTGGCTTGGTCCTTGGAGTGGCCAACACTTCTGAGTAATGAGTGAGACGAGACAAGTACTTCCATTCCAAGAACAGTTACAAGGTGTTCACACGTGTTGGTTTATCCAATGTTTATCTTTGTCACTGTGACGGCCTATGTTTATAGTTTATACGAAGCTAAGGTTGATGGGTCGAGTGAGCGATTGTTCTTGTAAACTACTTTATACAATAGTTCATAGTATCGAGAGACCTTGATAGTTGTACTGGATTTAAGTACGAATTGGCTCGTAAAATGTCGTTGAGCATAAAATCGATTATTTGTACTATGCGAGTATAGTTGAACGGGTTTATCGGCAACTCGAGGTTACCGGCCACGTGCCTCCCCTTGTCGGTTTGCGCTCGCGACTACTGTAAATATCTGAATTTTAACAACGATTGACCGATTGTCCATAATGGATATTCTTCTGTTTAGTAGTCTATCTTAAGACTGCAGGGTTTCACAAGCGCGACAAGTTTGATATAACACTTATTTCATTGGTATTTTATTTCTCCTTGGTATCTATAGATCAAGTGAGTATTGATAATGTTCAGCGATGTGGCTATGGCTATTGCAGACAAGCAATAAAAATAATACTTATTATTTCACTTTTGCAGAAAATCTTGTAAAACAATGTAAACTGTGTACCTAATAATTCGAGTTTTCCATAAATAGATTGCCCTGTAGGTACCTAGGACGAGCCATACGTCAGCAGCGGGTGGTAGTGCGCAGTGGCAAGTGGCAGCACAAAACACAAACATGTTTACCGGTGTAAAGTTCAAGGCCCGGATCGAGCGGTGGAGCTGCGGTGGTACAATGTCATCCACGCGAGGGGTCTCCGAGGACACAGGAGCACTCGCCTCCACACATGCAATGTCAACTGCAAGCCGTATTGTTGAAAGGATTCGTATACATATCTACTTGCCGAATCAATGCCTAGACTACTTCAAGCATTTCTAATGTTTAGTAGGTGATAGGTGTAATGGTGTAGAGATGAAATATTCTCAGCAACATGATGCATTTCATGACTGTCTGAATGTATTCTAAGGCCCGTATTTATAATCAGCTCTCAAGAGTGACAGCGAGTTTGAGTCCGTATCAGAAATGTCATTTCAGTACTAAACGACCTGTCAAATCCATACTTAATATCGCTCTCAGACTTGAGATCGCTTTATAAATACGAGCCTAAGGGATCTTTCGTATTTGTAGTTTATTTTTAAATTATCGGTCTATTTTAATTTTTGGTGTAGGTGACATATTTTTAAAAGAATTTGATACTGTATGCTATTAAGAAAGTGTAAAAAAAATGATCAAATAAAATGATCTACTTGTTTTATTTTTGGTCCGTGGCCAAGAACAATGACAGACAATTGACTGAAGAACAACAATGTAAAACGATGTGGAGGTCCTATATCGAGGACACTCCGATCACTCGCTTCTCTTCAAGTTGTATGTAAATTTTAGTGGAATGGTCACATTATTAATAGTACTTATGCTCGTACTTATAAAGCGATTTCAAGATTGAGATCAATATCAAGTATGGATTTGACAGGCCGTTTTGTACTGAAATGACATTTTTGATACAGTATATTAGTTAGTATTATATATAGCTGGAAACCCACTGACTCACTGACTGATTGACATAATTGTTCTCCCAGAAGGAGGGTAGGGGGGTGTAGGTGTTGTATGGGAAAAGTATGGGGGTGGTATTGGTGAGTATGGGAAAATTCCGAAATCTTGGAAAAGTGCTCCTCATCATGGGGTCGACCTACGGCCTGGCGAAACGGTGGGGGTTAGAGGGGTCATGCCGGAACTAAGTTTGGAGAACACCCTGGGCAGTTTTGTTTGGGAGTGAAAAAAAGATGGCCGCCATAGAAAAAAAGATGGCCGCCATACAAAATATAAAGTCGAATATCTCCGAAACGGTTAGAGGTAGAGGGGGGGTGCTCGAAGGAATGTCATAGGGGGCGGCGGGGGTCAACTGCCGGTGGTCACGAAAATCCAAGATGGCGGATCCAAAATGGCGGCCGAAAAAAAAGTTGCTCCGATCAGGATGAAATTTTGCATGCGGGTGGTCGTCGGGGAGCAGATTCCAAAAATTTGGTTTGTTTTTAAAAAAATCCATTTTTCAAGATGGCCGCCATACAAGGGTTTTTTGTATGGGGAGCTATTTTCGCCTCTGGGGCGGAAACGGTGACTTTTAGGTGGGGGGTCGCCATACTTTGTATTGTTCCTATCCGGGGTAGGCAGCTTTTGGCATTTGTCAAAATCCAATATGGCGGATTCAAGATGGCGGCCGGGAGTCGAGTTGCTCCGATCCGGGCCAAAATCGATATCTGGGGGGTGTTCGGGTCACTGATTTTATTTTTTTAGATTTTTTTGTGATTTCGCCATTTTTCAAGATGGCCGCCATACAAAATTTTGTAAGTTACTTACGTATTGCATTGTATCGCGGAAACTGTTGTGGGTTGGTTGATAATTTCTTTGGAGGTATTGTAGGTATGTATTAGGGGAAAAAAAATGTGTATGTAAAAAAACCAATATGGCGGATCCAAGATGGCGGTCGGAAGTCAAGTTGCTCCGATCCGGCTCAAAATCGATATCTGGGGGTTTTCGGGGTCGCTGATTATAGATTTGATGTTTGTTTTGTAACTCTGTAATTTTTCAAGATGGCCGCCATACAAAAGTCACATCCGGCACGCGGGCTGCTTTAGCTGCCCGCGCACCACGCGCCTCACCTGTACACCGGCACGCGGGCTGCTTTAGCTGCCCGCGCACGACGCACCTCACCTGTACACCGGCACGCGGGCTGCTTTAGCTGCCCGCGCACCACGCACCTCACTTGGACATCCGGCACGCGGGCTGCTTTAGCTGCCCGCGCACCACGGGCACTTTATCTCGTGCTTTAGTAAGGCTCGAAATAGTTTGAAATCTTCGGATCCAGCTCATCATCAGGGAGGAGTCTAACAGCCTGGCTTAAGTATGACAGATAGATGGAAAGTGTTAAATGAAACTTTGACAGTACCTTGGGCAAATTTTTTTCATGGTACAAAAAAACAAAATGGCGGATTCAAGATGGCGACTGGAACTAAACTTGCTCCGATCTGACTTAAAATCTAAATCTGAGGATTTTTGGGGTTGCTTATCATAGAATTGAGTTTTTTTTAGGATGTCGATATTTTTCAAGATGGCGGCTGACTGAAACCAAACTTGCTCCGATCAGCCTGAAAATTGACATCTGGGGGTTTTTTGGATCACTGATCTCAGATATTATATTGTTTTTGTAATTTTGTGTATTTTCAACATGGCCGCCTCCCGCCATACAAAAAAAGTTCTTTTTAGAAAATCAATTTAGTTAATAATTGCATTGCATCCCAAAAAAAAACTACAGCCCAACAAAACACCGCGGGCTGCTTTAGCAGCCCGCGCACTACGCACCCACTAGTTTTCATTATATAGCTGTTGGTTTTCTCAATGTATAAAAATAAAATAAAATAATGAGCTTGTAACTTACGACTTCTATAAGCGCCTTGGACAAGTTCCGGTGGCATGGTATTCTATACGAACAAAAATACCTACAATTGTACTATAGTAGGATCGACCTCTTTCTTACAATGTTCTACTGGATCTGTGGTTAAAGATTGCGCAAGATTTTGTATGATCAAGACAAGATCAATATAAAAGCAAGTAAGTAGTTTCCCATCAGTTAATTGAAATCTTCATAGAACTGTTTACTTATTATTTTTTATCTAATCCAGTTATCAATCAGGGTTTCCCTATAGTTTATCTAGATAAGTTGTCTGGTCCGGTTTTATAAAAACAATCACTTGGAAATAACCTGTTGAATAACTGAAAAAAAAACATCCTACGTACTACGTACGTATTCCACACGAGTGTAAAGAAGATATCCTTATTTATTATAGAAAAGTTAAGTTTATTGATCTGCATGTATTATCTTAATCGGAGTAGGGCTGTGCTAATACTTAATCTTCCTAGATGAATTGGATTTTATTTTATTATTATTATTATTAAATTAAATTAAAATACAAATTATCTTTGACCAAAATAATATGGACTAACATTTATTTGAACAAGACGCCTGATGTCAAATATGGCAGTACATACTTATTTTATATCTTGGAACGCAATTTGATGTAGGTGTTTTCTATTATTTGCAAAAAGTACGAAAATACTACAAGATATTTTCAAATTACTTTTTAACATGGTAGGCATTTTAGTAGGTATATTTGGTAGGTACTTACAGCATAGTTCTTTATTGTTATTTCGTGTGTACGTGATCTCTATTTAGGACATTTCAGGCTTTTCTAATGATGTTTCAGCGGTATAATGTATTAGAAACAATACCTGCACGTAATAGTATTATGCCCTTGAAGTAACGTCATAAGTTACGTATACGTATATAAGTACGTTAAAAGTGCCATTGTTACAGATACATATTAGCGTTTGCGTCATTCGATAGTCAACTCACTATAAATAACATTTTCATCTACCTACGCACACAATTTCACTACCACCTATATGCTGTATTTCGATTACAAAGTTACGTAAATACCTACATACGTGCAAAGTCTTAAACTGCACATTACAAATAATAACCATCACACAGTTGATAAATGTTTAGTTAAATGGGAGTAACCCTATCCGCCGCAGGATAAAGGGCGGGGACCTCAAGTAGGGCATTTAACCGTTCGTGTGTGGCCGATGGCCTTATTTTTTGCACATAACGAAAGTGCACACTGCACACGTTGCGCAAGGCATAAGGTGTGAGATCGCCAGCTGCGCCAGAGCACCTGCATACTTTCCAGTTCAGCCCTGAACACGCACATACACAGCTGATAAACTACTTCCAGGTGCCCCCGAATCTCGAAACCTATGTAGATATAATCGTATTTTTTAAAATAGCTGTTGCCTGGACGATGCTGTCATCGATAACGTTACATGTACCTACACTTTTTACGACGTTCGTGGCTGTTGCGTAAATGCACGTGTAATAGAAATACCTAGTATTCGACGCGAGTATTGGGTGCCTATTATTTGCAAAATTGTTTTTAGAAAAAAAGCGAAGGTCGAACACACATTAGCATTTGCCTTGGTTTCGAGTTAGGATTGTGGAGGTGATCTCAGCCGGCACACTTACTTACGTACGTCTATTTATTTAAATTACAATAAAATAATCCTTTAAAGTCGAAAATGGTAAGACAGATGAACATAATATTTTTAAAGGTTCTGTACATAATATTAATTATATATTTATTTATTTATTAATGGTGTACGTAAAATAATATCAAGGTACCATTTTTACACACGTAAAGTCACGCATTATGGCTATAAAGGTAAACTGAGTGTTAGCGGCCTAAGTCATTTTAGTAACTGCATTGCCTATTGGCCTATTTCCTTCAACTTTTCACAATAAAAAGTTGTATACCTAATTAAAGTTTTTGTTTAAATAAGTATTATTATTATTTTCCGCTGCAAAAAGGTTAATTCTACTAGAGAATTGATTCTTAATAAAAATACTGTTGTCGAATAACATTTAACATGACTATAGGGTCATAGGTCACAATCCCTGATTTGGAACTCTTGCAAGACGGTTAAAAAATTGTATAGTTTTGATTTTGGTTACGCGGACTAAAATTTTCAGAAAAAAGGATCCTAGAGCAGGTACACAATACAACTCAACTCCTAGATATTTTTTGAATACGTAGATCAATTTCAACAATTCTATCGAAGTGAAAACAGGTATCGCATGACCTATGATAGATTCTTCTATTAGCTAAGCTAAGAAGAGTTACTTTTATAATACTTTATTTGTAGTTTTCTTTTAGTTTGGATTTGAATTAAAAAGGTGTAAAAAAACAAACCTAAGCCAAAGTTAAAACGGTCTTGTTGAAGAAGTTCAAGAATAAGAAACTATCATAGCGGTGCAAAAACTTTTGATTTATTGAAACATTAACATAATCCTTGCTGTAAATGCGAAGGTTACGAAACAATTCAAAAGTTTATTCGCTGTAAGGTTTTCGATTAACGTTTTCCGGGTTGCGATGTTTAAAACTTTTCGATTTCAAGGAACTCTGGGATCCTGCGTGGGTAGAGCGATAAATTGCGCATTATTTATACTTATACACGGTGTTTCATTATTTCAGTTGAATGACATTTTTTCTACCCATGAAACTGAACAAACTTCCCAAAGGAACATAGGTAGAAATTTAATAAAAATTGGTCCTGCTCTACAAAATGTCTTGATCCCTATTAGAATGGAAAGGACATTTTTATTTTCATATATCGTCCCATTTTTCCTTGGGGAATATTTTCAATTTCATGGTTAGAGACATCCCCTACCAACTTCAAAACTGTACATAAGTATTAAAATATAGGTATCACTGTACATAAAATCTACTTACAAGCTACGTCACAAGTGTTAAACAGACATTTAACGTGACAAGGCCACTGAAGCGCGTGAACAGCACAAACCAAGGGAACAATTAGGGGTGTAGGTAGGTCTGAAACCCGACACCATTACGTCAGAAGCCGAGCGCGGGTGACGGGCGGGCGCCGGCCCTGACTCTTGAAATAGTCTTCCGCATTACCGCGGGCGAAAATATCGCATGATGCCGCCGAAGGCCGACCTCCCCGCCCCCTCCGCTCCTTATATGGACACAAAACTACGATTCGCAATGATTATTGCTGTTGACACTATAAATGAGACAACGCTTCCTCATTTTGCGTTGTCGCATATATATTTCGCACATCTCTTTCTATCTGTTATCTGTTGTATAGAGCATCGTTGTCTGGGACTTATATTTAGCAAAATTATGATATAGACATTGACATATAGATGCAGTAGTTAGTACTATGCATGTATATGTTTCAAAGCGATTTCCTTATGCGTTCTAAATCCTGTACCTACAAGAAACTACACTGCTTTAATTGTTCTGTGACATTGAAAACACACGTACTAATTGTAATAACAGTATAATGCTTATACTTAGTTAATCCCCTTGTTATGCAGCTATAGGTTATATATATGTATGAAAGATAAGTATGAATAATTCCAGTACTTTCTTATGAGGATTGGACACCTTTCTATTATTAGACTTCACTTCGATCGGTACCTATTTTAAGTGACTAATGACGTTTATTTTCACTCCATTCCACCCACTTCACCACGTGTATTGCGTTGTGACAATATATTCCAGTATAGCTCTAATTAAAACTGTTACTTTACCGCAGGTAGGTATTTAGCAATATTTGAAATTTCAGTTGGAACCGTTGCCAAATTGTTTCGATAAATATTACGGAAAATATCCCCTTAAACGCTAGTCGTGACCTTGTGTTGGATATAGTCGATATACTTACGTCCACAATGTATACGAGAGTAGTAAATCACTCGAGCATCGCAACTGTAAACAATCTGCCCACTCCTCGCAAAAAAGCGAACTCACAAAAAAGCGCCTTGAAAAAATTAACAACCTCGTTGAAACTAAAACACGGGATGTTTCAGTGCCAATGCCAAGTTTCAGAGCACCGACATTCTTTTAACGCATTTTTACGCTGTGTTGCTGAAAAAGTGTGATTACCTACAGCTACAGCTCGGATAAAAAATCACGTCTATGACGGAAAAATCTGTATATTGCGATGCTATATTGGTATAGCTAGAAAAAACATCAAAGTGACTGTTCAAATAGAAATGTTCAACTCATCCAATATGCGCCTAAGAGTCTATTCATAAAGTATAATTGAGTTTCCCTTCTAAAAATAAACACAATTGTTTACAGTGAGATATCCAAAGACAAATGGGAAGAAAGCCAGCGCCATTTACATAGATACGGGTGTATTTTAGGTAATTGACCGGGCGGGGGTGTCACATAGCTCCATCGTTTTTACAATGGCGTATAGTTGCAGTTGCAGTAGAGTGCATGTCGAGGTTATTGGTCACGTGGCGATGCCGTGGCGGGGACACGCAGCCTGCCACGTGGCCCGGCCGATAACCGCCGCTTCTGCGCAGCTACGATCCACTGGTACACTACACGCTGCAACGCGCAATGTCTTTGCACTCAAACACACGGTTCATTCCCCAAGTCAATGTCAGCGAAAACCGATAACTATAGACATCTAATGCAGACAATGCAAATGAACTCACATGTCACTTCACTCGTGCACGTATCAAAACATTTAAATCGAAGGCCTCGAGCAAGTGTTTCATCGAACCGGTGTAGTGTTTCATTTGATGGAATGCACAAACAACTCTGGCAAATCTTTAAGAAATTATACCTAGGTTAGGTAGCTGTAGGTTTTAAGAATTTATCAAGAACTTCTGACATTATTCAGAAGCAATTTGTTTACTGAGACAGAGAATAAATTTGTGTTGACAAATATCCTGTATTTTAATCGTTTCATTTTGAAAATATATATTTTTTTACTTTTCCTAATTTTATACAAGTCATTGAACAGATCATCTGCGTCCCATTTGTCACCCTCATCTGTACAACAAACAAAAAGAAGAAATGATCCCAATGTTGGAGGGATTAATTGAAAAAGAACGGTCTTAAAAAGGCGTCGAATTCGGGTCAGCGACCGACCGGTGAAAACCCCGGCCGGCGTTTCGTATTGCGCTGATGTTTTAGAAATGGGCTCTACATTATACGAGCTCACAAAAGAAGTAAATATGATCGCGTAAAGTATGTCGCTAACGCAGCACCGCTGGAACTGTCCTTGTTTTATTTCAATACAAACTCTACTTTATATAATACCTACTTCCTGTGAAATGGTGTTTAACGCACAACGACGGCGAATGTGTACTAATTTCATTTCCTTTTACATGGAACACAAAGCACATCTGCAGCGAGCGCGCAGGCAGCGGTGCGTGGCTGCCACGCCGCCACACCGGCACACTGCCCTGACCCACATCGCTGATGATTGTATGTAGATTTTGTAAGTCATAAGTCAGACGAGTGGTGTGCGATGACAGCATCCGTCCGTTTTCTCCGGCCATTGTGCGAAAGTGTCTCTGTAGGGCCGCGCCTGTTCCCCCCGCCGCCAGCACCAGACCCGCGACAGCGTACGCATCAGAGAAATTGAGGCGATATCGCTTTAATACTTACGACCGCTGTACTTTCTGCCCTAGTGACCAACAAAGATGTTATAAGACCCAATTTGCACAGAGTGATGCTTACTTAGGAATGTGAGATCTTCTTTTTATCCAAATATTGTACCTACCTATATAAAAGCATAATGTGTTTAAATTTTTTTTCAGGTCAGGTCGGAGCAAAAGAGCGAAGTGTTTTGGCACAAATAAAAAATATAAATGCTCTTTGCTTCATGAATGAAATTGCGTATGCACTTAAAATATTCTTTCAGGACAGCCGTGACTCAAATAACGGAAAATTCAAGCCCGAAATCAGATGAGCTTACATTGTTAATATGCCTAGCTTGATACAGAGCTTAAGTGCATGTAGCACATACATAATATTAAATGTCAACAATGCTCATTAATATTCGTTTACACCCCTGTAAGAACAATGTGTAAGGACGAGGTCCTTTCTCTACTCAGCGCCCACACGGTACGGGCCGCTGCGCGAGCGCCTCGCCGCCGAGCCGGCTGCGAGAGAGAAATCTCGCCTCGCGTGTCCGTATTCGGATTCAGGTCATGTTCGCCTCGCCCAAACACACTCTGGTTTACTTACTATCTCTGGTACTTGCTACCTAAAGGGAAAATCTGCTGAAGGTGAATGTGGGTCAAATACTTGGCGAATCTATGGTAATTTTTCCTCTTGCACATGCTATTGTATGTAGAGTTCCTAGTGTTATGAGTAATTTTTTAGCTATTATATGGTTTTATCAAGGGTTTTATTAATCAAGAAATAATTTTATTATAATAGAGTTTTAGCACCCATATGATCATTATAAACCTAGTTTGTTGTTTATATTACAATATGTACCTCTTAGAAAATCTCTACTGATTTCACTCAACTGCGACCACGTGTAAGTGCCTTATCAAATCTATGAAATACGTATAGAGTATAAAATGTTATTAGTCTTTTGTCCTTCGCAAAAAAATATGACGATAAGGCGAAACACGAGCCTAGTCTAGTAGGTAGGTACATGGTTGTTTATCATAGCATGTTTAACTACGTCAGCACCTAATTCTAACTTCCAACTAAATACGATTTCGTAGGTAGAATTAAATAGGTACGTTTGTCCGTCCTTTGCGAACTTGATCTTTTTTGTTTTGTACGTTGTAGATTCTCGACAACAATCTGTTTCACTTCCTTCTTAGAATCCTTCGCTATTTTAAGTGCCGTCTCTACATGTTTTATTTTATCACTTCAACGTTTATTTTAGATGTCCGGGTTTCCTATAATGGCGACCTCCAGCTGACTCTTTAAAAATGTAGGTAGTACGTAATCTAAAATCCTAGCCTGGCCTTGCAGTGCGAGGTGTGGTCAATGTTGTCCGCCGCTTCCTGGTTACTAGCCAGAGATCGGGAAATCATTTAGAATGTCAAGTTGATATTTTTGCACGACCCTGAATCCACAAGGTCAACAGATATTTGCGGTCGGCAACGATAACTGTGTAGAAAGTGATTGCGATCGACCAACATTTTATTTCTGGCTCTCTTCCAAACGCTGAAATATTCGGAACACTAAATTGCCATTGTTATTTATTACCCGCGAATGTTTGCAAAAAATGGCGAATTAATATTCAGGTAAATTTGGGGGATTACGAAATTGTTAGATTGGTAGAGATCTGATAGACGTCACTAGCTAATTTTAGTCTTGATATTCAAGAGTTTAGCTTGTTAGTAAAGGACACACTAAAACGTATTGTAATAAAATTAGTTAATAATTACTCAGAGACCTTACTATAAAATTTGATATAATACCTACTCGTAGGCTCGTAAATTGTAATGTTTAGTATGACCTCTACCACTTCTGGTTTCGTTCGCATAAATAATGTGCGAAATGAAAATCCTGCGTAGCACGCGGTGCGGCTGCGGAGCGGCGGCGTGGTGACGTACCGCGGAAGCCAGCGCGCGGCGGCGGGCAGTGCTATCGGTCGCCATCAGTATCTGGGCGCGTTATCTTCACGGGCACCTCAACGAAGGTCTCGCTAAGGTCATGCGCTGACGTCACACTGATAACGATTCGCGCGGTGACCTTGTCGCGCGCGCCGAATCTCAAGGTTGCCGCTATTTGTACAGTCAGATAGACGTCCGCCGCCCGCGCCCGCGCCTCGCCGCTCGGGCACCATCTGCGTCACCCGGACTTGCCACTTTATTGACTATTATATTTGCAGAGGCCACCCGGTCGACTCTTCGCTCTTTAACTACCTGCTGGGTACCTGCTTTTTTGCTCACGCTATTTTTGTGGTTTTTAGGTGGCTTTTGATTTTTTGTCGTATCTGATATTTCTATCTAATGTCCACAATTTTGATTTATTCGAGAAAGAATAGAAAACAGAAAAGAACTCTGGTATGCTTGCCAGTTGCTTTTTTTTGTTAGTTATGTATAGGAAATTAACTTTATATTCTACATGATATTATGTATGTAGTAACAATGCCTAATCATAAGCAAATAATAAGCATGAGGAAAAGAATAATAAAATTATAAACGTTATAACATTCGCAAAAACAGAGCGCGTGATTAGCTGAAGGCCATCATTTACATAACAGTGTCGTCGATACCGATTTATTTAGTAGGTATGGTTGACTGTCAGCATTGTAAGCACGTGCTCTTAAACTTAAGAAGTTGATTATGAAGACGAGGCTGGCAAAACTGGCAGCACTAGAACACCGACCTCGAGCCGCGGAAGTCGACTCGCAAATTAACACTCAAGGACAACGCGAGATGCCAAAGACTGGTTTTGTCAAACATACAAACAAAGACTTCTCTACGAGTACCTATCTCGCACTCAACATGTTATACTCGTGTTAGGAGCTGACATAATAAATTGCTGATTTGATTGCCACATTGTATTCCTATAATATATGCGAAAAGTAAAGCACGTGTAGTCATGTACGCAATTCGTCTTACATAGATATTTGATTGACTTGCTCGTAGATAGAAAGGACTTTGCAAAAGATCCCTAAAAGTAGACTTGAAACATTTGGCAATTGACCTTCAGTGTTAATTTAAACACTGATGATATAAGAACGAAATGACTCGTGGTGATGTGATGTGACTAACCGTTTTATCTAGTTGCGGTTTCCAGCGCTCATTTCAGCTTTTATTTTTAGAATACATAGGTACTATATTTTGTTGCTGGTTGAAACAATAGCCAATTTAAGGATGGCATGAATATGGCAGTTCCCACGAAAAGAGAAACTGTTACGACTCATGCAAAACGAAAAAGTGGGAGTGAATGAGGATAGAGAGTTGTGGATTGCGGTCATCTGCACCATTAATCTTGTCGTGAGTGGAAGACGTGGCATGGATAGGGCAGGCCGCTTGTCGACGTCAACGTGAAGGGGCGGTCGCCTGTCCACGTCGACGCATAGGCGCCGGCGCAGCACCCAGTGTCAATGCCATTGTTGGAATCACTACACGTGACAATCGCACGTGCGTGTTTTCGCACCACGTCTTCAATGATATGACGACTATCATTTCCTTGTTATAATGTATTTATGTATGTATGTAGGTTTATGGATTTGGTTGGAAGTTTGTTGCGATTTCAAGCTTTTATGGTAGGAGTAGGATGGACTTGTGGTTTATCTTATCTTATTTGAAGAAGAGAATAAAAAAATATTTAATCTTTTTACAAGGAAAACCGTAGGCGGAAATCTGAAAAGATGTACATACATTTTGTTGTTCAAGGACTCATATAATTTGTTTGTTCAGCAAACTCACCATGAAGATGTTAGACACGTGTATTGGTGTAAGTCCACGACCAGTTATTATTCTTATC
>JARACY010001416.1:0-58975 GCA_029255725.1 Scrobipalpa atriplicella | reverse complement strand
GAATACATATTAACATAACATCTAAATAGTATTATATGACTTAAAAATGTCATAGAAAAAAAAAACGTTGGGGAAATAAGCTTTCTTAATGAAACACAACACTTTACGACAAAAAAGGAAATTAGTCACAAGTGAAAAGAGTGCTAACCCACAATTTTTCATTTTACAGCTCAGCCACTACACTGTAGTTAAATAAAAATAAAAAATCTCTAAACAGCTAACCGCGCCTCTTATAATCACGTAAGGTCGCGTGTTAATGTCTATTATAGCGAATTATAAGGTTTCCTAGCTTGTTGTTTTTTACAAAAACCACATTTCGTTGAATTTAAAAATCAATGGTAACCACTTATTTAAATTGAAACTTTATGTACTAAAAAAGAAGTGACCACGCAAGTATAAATAATAATAAGTGAAGTAAGTTGAGATAATCATACCATTTGTTAGTTGCAAGAATACGGGCGGATGCAGAAGCGATTGTGACCTATTGATTGTGATTAAAACTTTTAGATAGATAAGTACCTACTATGTTTTTTATGGCATTATTATGTAATATACATTTATTTTGTATAGATTTGGCTTCATATCACAGTTGCACCAACGACTCAACATACTTTCCGAAACACAAAGTTGAAGAACAAATCCTCTTAACAAAATTAACCAAGAAAAGTAAACAATCTACTGCAAAACAAACAATAGCTTCTTCCCACTTTGTGTCTTTATAACACGAAATTAAATGTTTTTCCATTTATTGTAACCCCTGAGAGGTAAGTTACCCTCATAAATTACTCAGCATAATTAAACAAACACAAAAAACGTTGTTAATACAATGCCACGCGCAAAATAATATCATTTTCATACAATTAGGTTGTACGGTTGGGCGTTTATTTATTTAAACCAGTGGTGCCAGGTTACTTTATATTTTACAACTGTTTTTTTTATTTGCTACTAAATGATGTCTGCTTTGAATAAAAATGATTATTGTTTGTGTTCTAGACGTTTTATAACTAATTTAAACATCGAGTTTTTACTAGTGATTATTCCTACATCCTTCTTACAAGCTGGACTGGGAGCGATAGAAAAACATAGAATGTGCCAACTGGATCTACTCCCAGGCATGCTGAGCTGAGCTTGTAATTCAGGCGATGGCAGGCGATGGGCTGACAACCTGTCACTACAGCAATATACAGATCAGTCTTAAACAATCCTCACCCCTTTTCAGACGTGGCGGAACGACCATCGTTTAGGTCGCTGACGCTCTGTCTACCCTATTAGGGATAAAGGCGTTATCTATGTAGGTATGTACAAAATCGCCCTATATAAATATACATTTTTATATCATGCCGGGAGCTGACCCCGGAAACAGCAGAGCGTGGTCTCGTAAAATATTGACGCTTTACTATACGTACTTACAGTTACTATTGAATAATTTCCGATATTGCCTACAGCAGCATCCCACTGACCTGTTCATCCCATTTGAATACCTACATATATGTAACATAGTAGACGCAGGTTATTTAAAAAAATATTGGCCGTGATCGGGCGCTTTTCCACTAGATGTCACGTCAACGGCAACGGCGACGGCACGGCGACGATCACGTGACAATATCTATGGGAATCGATGACATGCCGTGACGGTGCCGTGCCGGCAAGTGGAAAAGCGTGTCATATAAATTCCTTGATTTTCATACATTATCTCACCTACGATATCGTCGACGGTACCGTGCCGTCGCCGTTGCCGTTGACGTGCCGTCTAGTGGAAAAGCGCCCATCCGCAGACCAACTCAAGATCATACATTTAAAAACTGGACCGAAGCAGCGTTTTGCTTTTTAATAATGATTTTGCATTACGTTACTACTTATTATTCTGTGGTAGCACGTAAATGTAATAATCCCTTGTAGCTACAACAACAATCCTATCCGTATCCGTACAGTATAAATCTATATAGACTAAACCCTGTGACTGGTGTTCCGTATAACACTAATAGGATTGTCGGATTTGTCCACAAGCACGAGACAGATAATGATGTTATACTTAGGCCCGTATTTATAATCAGCTCTCAAGAGTGACAGCGAGTTTGAGTTCGTATCAGAAATGTCATTTCAGTACAAAACGACCTGTCAAATCCATACTTAATATTGCTCTCAATCTTGAGAGCGCTTTATAAATACGACCCATAGTTGGCTAGTCCGATCAAATACTCGAACTAGATAGTGTATATTATAGTAATATTTGGTCCTATAGTTCCTTCAGTTTCGATGGTATTTTATTTATTTACCCATAAAGGTCGCCTGGTACAAATTGCTACCATAGCAATAAGGCCGCGTTCATTGTACTCTTGTTTTCAGTTGTTCTCATTTTGTGTTGATTGTTTCCTGTTCAATAAAGAATATATCTATCAATCTATCTAATTATGTGATGTTATAATAGTCACAACAGCTGTAGGTGATGAGATAAGTGACACAGCTAAAATCACATGCTAAAATTAAGAAATATAAAGAACAGCAGGGTTTAGTTTTCATACAGAAACTTAGCAAGTATATTAGTGTTAGAAACAAGTCACGGAACAAATTATGCTGGTCACTCACTCTCAGTATAAAACTTGTTAAATTTCCGTCGCGGGACAATCTTTCCCTCTAGTGTGCTTAAACTAGGACGAAGTAAACCGCTATTTACACTCATAGAACTAAATGAATAGAATAAATAAGTCTACCTAGATAAAAAAGGCATGTTGACTGGGTGGCTAAAAAAATTCAAACGTTTATACTTAAAACTGATGGTTAAAATAACTGTGAGTCTCATTCATCATTTGAAAAAAAAATGCACATTTAGATTTAATAATCGAGTTAAAAATATAGAAGTTATTGTTTTGAGTAGTATTTACTGGTGTGTGACGTCATAACCCAGTATTTACAAAAAAGCGTTTTTGACATTTCATAAAAAGTTATGCTGATTTGACTAGCGTATTTAAAACTTTCTTAAAAACTGACGCAGAGCGGATTTGACAGATTGTCAAATATGTAAATTCTACGTTTAGCCAACATTTCGTTCTACATAACTTTTACATAAAATAAAATCAACCGTCTAGTAAACTGTATACGAATTTATTTTTCAAAATGCAACCAGTTTCATCAAACACAATATTTTTGCGCAAGTATGATGGAATGGACGACATGCGCATGACATTTTGTGTGAATTTATCTGTGCTAGTTTTTTTATGGACAAAGCGACCTTAAAAACAGCGGGATCGTGTATAGGGTCTATTATTCTGGTAAGAACCTTAGCCTTTTAGTCTGGCGCGTGAGTCAGCAGACTAGGCAGCAAATGGTCCACGTGACTCGCCACTTTGAGCCTAAAAGCCTGAGCGGCAAGTGTGTAAAATAATGACAAAGAACATTTAAGCATAGATTCTATGCTTAATAATGTTCAACATTATATTATCCTGCTGCAGCTCAGTGATTGATAATGAGCTTTATAGAAGCTAATTTATGGAGTTTTTAATAGGTAGTGAAAGATTTTGAACTAAGTAGTTCTTGTGGGTTATAGTGTTTTGCAAGTTTGGCAATGTAATGATAACTTACTGCAGAAGTACATACTAGTTGGTTATGGCATTGGGACGGTTTTCCAAAGACGCAGGTTCAAATCCTATAAAAATGCTCTAATAAGTATTTGTCCAAAGTTAAGAAAATATCAATTCCATCCAACCAAATCTCTTGCCTCGTGTCATACACTCACACTCGCGATTAATGCCACATTATGCAGCAATTGCTTAAGTAGGTATGGGATGGGTGTTATTGTATTAATATGTAAATATTCATGCAGATCGATGTAATTATCCTTGACAGTTTCGTATTAGATTATTCTTTTAAGTTTAGAGAAAAATTATAAGCTAGAATTCTAAGTTTCGATTTCCTAAAATTTAGGTTAAATACTTTCTTGCGTGTTCACAACTTTTTACGAACCGATTATGTGGTTTAGGAATAATAATTAGTTGTTTAAATGAGCTGGTAATTGCACCTATAAGTTTATACCAATGTTACGGTAACAATGTTTACATTAGGTATATTTACTATAAATATTATGATTTAAAGTAACTTTATTACGTTTAAACCATGAAAACGAAGAAAATCTCAAATTAATAAAAAGGGATTAATTCGGTTTTAAATAACAAATATATATATTTTTTAAATTCCTGGTTGCTTGTCTGTTTATTGGCCTTTATAAAATAAAAACCCTATATAATTATAGATGTAGTTACAGTTAATCCTGAGCTTTATCGCTTGAAATAAATGAATTTATTATTATTATATAATTTTACACCGTACGCACACAAACCATCGCAATAAAATAAAATCTTTGACCTCAAAACCAACACTCAAAATTTTATCCTGATTTTACATAAACGTACAATTATTGAACCAGGCTGATTGAGATTGGCGTTTAATCATGATTCAGCGCTCCGTTACATCTGATTGGCTGATTTAAATTTGAGGAGATGACGTGACCAATTTTGATTGGCGCGATAACTTAGTGTATAGTGGACCCTGTCTGCTTTGCTGAAGTTTGGGAGTTCGAATACCAGGCAATCAGGTAATTCAGCCTGTATTGTCCTTACCTAAATAGAAACAATCACACAAAATTGTAACTATGAACGACGATTCAATAGTATATAGTTAAATTACTATAAAGATGACATCTTATTAAAATTCCTTACGTAGGTACTAATTACTGCAGCCTGCCACTTCTTGGTACAACGAGATGCATCTTTACGCCGCGTCGCGTGGCTTTCCCGGTGTGAACTGACCCTACGACTAACCTTAGTAGAGTTAATCGTCCGCAAGGGTCGTCGCACATAAGCGAATTAAACTCCGTCACTAAACCAAGTTAGTGATACCGAGCCCAAAGCTTACTGTCCCACCAACTATACCGGGTAATGAATGGGAATTAGAAACTTACATAAAATCACGTCTTTATCCATAATGGGGTAGGCAGCGCGTAAACGACTTAAACAAATGTCATTCCGCCATGTCTGAAGTTTTGAGGGTTGTTCCAGATAGATCTGTATATTGCTATAGTGACAGGTTGTCAGCCCATCGCCTTAGTTGTACTTTGGCTCATAATTAAAAATAACTTACTTCTAGATCATAGTCATCACAATACACGATCACACACATAGCCCCCACTAGGATTCCCTGTATCGGGGTGCCATGGACATACACAGAAACATCCACAAAGAACACCCAGACTCAGAAACAGACATTTAAATTCATCATTCAAATGTCTGCCCCGGCCGGGAATCGAACCCGGGACCCTCTGCGTAGCAGGCAGATACACTGCCAACTAGGCTGTGGGGGCCGTCAATACATACATACATACATACATAAATCACGCCTTTATCCCTAATGGGGTAGGCAGAGCGTTAACGACCCAAACAAAGGTCATTACGCCACGTCTGACAAGTTTTGAGGGTTGTTTAAGATAGATCTGTATATTGCTGTAGTGACAGGTTGTCAGCCCATCGCCTAGATTACAATATATTAAAACCCTCGAATCTCTTAGCTGGTTTTTACAGCATGCCCGGGAGAAGATGCAGCTGGCACATTCTATGTTTTTCTATCGCTCCCAGTCCAGCAGTCCGTCAATAATATAATAATAAATATAATAATAATATTTTATTAAGTCTTGAACTTTGTATGAATACTTACTTAATAAAAAACATCCTTTTCTATTTATAATAGTAGTACGGTACCTACCTATACCTAAACACCTCTGATAGAGCAAATCTTACGCCTATCGTGCTAAGCCCAATTCCATGTAAGATTACTACAGGACAGCCGGTAGAGAGTCTGCATTCAACCGGTTTTAGCCGGAATTCTAGAGCATGAATCCCCCTTTGAGGATATGCAGTCAATATAGGATTACATTGCCTATGGATGCCGACTGTATCTCCTGAAAAGGCCTTTGAGGCGCTAAAAGCTAGGACTCTCAGTGAAAATTACTTTTTTTTATATAGTTCGTAGCTCCAGATAATAACTGGAAATGAAGTGCGAAAAAGTACAAATAAAAAAAAATTCGCAGGCAGGTCTTGAAAGTACGTCAATTTGGAATGCCGTTCTTCCGCTTTGCCGATTTTGTTTTTTTTTTAAGTCGTAATAAAGATAAAATATTTTTATGTCTAGGGATTAAAACCTTTTATTTAAATTCAACTTACAAAATCTTAAACTAACTATTTACTTTTCGAACTATTCTTTTTATAAACTTTCCACGTACCTATGCAATGTAAAATGGGCCAATAAAACGTCGTAGGTGCCAGTGACGTCATCATTTCTGAGCTGAGTGAGCGAGCGTGCGACGGAACGGTGTAAAAGGCAAAATAAAAGCTATTTCTACGTGTCAACTGTACAGAATAAAAGTCGAACGTATCTCGCCACATCTCACTTGAATGACGTCATAGAATCTGCAGAGGATCGGACAACGGGTTAGGCAGGGCGTCAGCGGTTTCCACCTCGTCACAAATTGTTGAGAATTATTTCCGATAGTATAACAGTGTGAGTGGGAATTTCCGTACTACAAGTTGTCTATTGCTAAAATTTAAATACACCAAAGAAAAGAATCCTTTATTGATTTTTACAGGATGCCCGGGAAAAGTAACAGCTTGTAACTAAATTAGGTATTTCTTCAAGTCAAGCAAGAACTCATAATAATGCAGAAAAACTTTCGCATTTGCATATATTTTTAATTTTCACAGAAAATAAAGCGAACTAACAAGGAAGGCCAAACTATTTGTATAACTTAATGCAACAATATTGTGCTGCCAACTATACAGTACTAATTTCACTGAAAATTTGAAGAGAAAATGAATCTTTCCAACCTGTTACACGGACAGGCCGATAAGACGTGCCTTATTACATTCGACCTTAAAACAAGGTCGAAAAGTTCATTCTTGCATCATACTTCACAACAAAAAGATTGGAGCTAGCCTGCAGCACAAATTACGACTATATTTCAAGGGTGAGAGGGCACGTTTTCGGTCGTAAAGCAATCTGACTTGGGGAATTGGTTCTTTTGTAAGGAATATTAGAAAAGCCCGGGGTTTGGGCATTTCGTATTCTTTTCTTATTCATTAGAGTACACGGTGGTTTGCGATTAGCTTCCTCAATCATGACTGAAGGTGACTCATTTGTCAAGGAAATGAAGTGCCTACAAATACCTACCATAGCAGGTAATATTTTTCGGGAGTATAGTACAATAATATATACATGATGAATAGATCCAGCACATGAACTTCGAACATGGCCGTCCATTTTTTGAACACAAATTAAACTCTCTTTTGTCGTGTTGGTTTGTATTAGATTGACCCCCCGTCCGACATTAAACAAAATATACATAGTAGCAAAATAATATATGACCAAAATGAGAAAAGACAATTATTATCGCCTTTTTTATTGGCTGCTATGGTAGAACAAAATGTCGCATTTTTTTTTTTAAATAATGATCTGACTCACAAAAAAGTACATTCACTGCCTGTTGATAAATAAATTACACAATTTATTGTTACAAATTAATTTAAATGTAAATGCATTAATAACTTAAAATACCTTTCAACGGCACATTGGCAGAACACCAATCACAGCTTGATTCAACTTGAATAAATAAATTAATTTATTTAATCTGCATATAACAAGGACTTATTGGGAAATTAACCTCATTTCAAGCGTAATGCCTGCTTGTATGCTGACAACCATAGACTTTAAAACTCTGAGACGATGTTGTATAGTGACACCGACTTATCTGTGCACTTTTCAAGAGCTTTATTTACTAACCAAGAAGATAGACATGACGCAGGGAGATGACGAAATCAGGGCTTTCGCGAAATCCCTACGGATATCGCGTAATCGCGGAAGAAGGCGTAATCGATCGATCATTAGGTCTTCTTACTTAAAAAGTTTAGGGATTTGACTAGACTGAGTCTAGTTAAATGAGGAAATTGTGGATATTCGTCATCTCCCTGCGACAGCCACATAACACTGACAGAACTCTCACTATCACATCATTCAACACAACGAGATGCATCTTCAAGCAGTTTCGCGTCTCGTCGTTTGACGATGTGAGCTGAGCCAGGCGTACCTACTTCCCTACGTATTTTTATAGTCCTCATATAAATGCTTTTTCCGGACTAGCAAAGTATCAATCAGATACAGTCATTTGCAAATTGCAAAACGAGTACACTGCATGGTCTAAGAATTTAAAAGTCTGTGCATCTTAACCAATGATAGCTGCAAAAGGGAGAATAGAGCACTGAATGTGATTGGTTTGGATTTTCAGCTTTTCAGTTACAGGATCGACTGCTGATTGCTGGCTGATTGGCTGAAGTCAATTTCAAAAGCCGAATGCAAAAATGAATGCTAATTTTGAGAGCTTTCGATTATGATCGGTTTGATAGCTCGCTGTTGGTAGTGAGAACCTACCTTCTATTAAAGGAAGGGAGTACTTATAATCTTACCCCATACGAGGTATTAAAAATAACGAGTACCTTAGTATTGTGTAAATTTTATCACCTGTCAGTGTACGCCTTTGTGCGAATTTGTGACTCTGCTAGAGCATATCATCAGCCACAACAGTCCACAGCTGGACATGGGCCTCCCCAAAATTGAAGGTATATCCCACTCACCACGCTTGGCAGGCGGGTTGGTGAGCGCAGTAGAAGTTTTCCATTCACAGGGAACGCTGCTGCCCTGGATTTATCCCTTAGTCGCCTTTTACGACACCCCAGACCAGACCTATTATGTTATAGAATAAATTGATGACCAAATTGATAAACCCCATTGTCAAAGTTTCTAAGCTGTCAAAATGGATTGTCATGTCATCACTAACGGCCGTCAGTTTCTATTAGAAGTCCATTAACATCACATAAGGGATACCTGCTATGTCGGCTCAGTTTAGTTTAGCTTTAAAAGCCATTTTTATCGGCTTAACGGCTCAAAATCTGGGGCCATCAACATTTTACCCGAGCTGTTTTTTTTTTTAAATTATTAACTGTAAAAAATGGAAATTGTCAAAGTAAGAATAAGTTTCAATTTGTTATCATATCATACATAATTATGTTTGATTAGAAATAGGTATGATAATGACAAATAAAATTGACTATGAATTTGACATCATCATAGAAATAAAACAGCAGAAATTTAATTCTTTTACTGTGTTTATGCACTAAAACTAGCTCAAGTCCTAATCGTGTATAAAATGAGTAGGTAATTATGTTAATCAGTAAGGTATTGCAAGCTAAAGTAACCTATCATTCATAGATTTTAAGGAAATCGCATTCATAACTTTAGCAAGACGATTTTCATCTGCACATCACGAGTATTTGCACAAAGAACATCATATCACTACCTGTGATACCTCTTCACTTCTGTAATTAGGACACTTCAGCATTAAACCAAGAACGCTTCAAAGCGCTTAGCTAGCTCAGTGTATAATTCCTCATCCAAGTTGCCTCCATCAGTAGTGAATCTGTGCAATTTCCGCGTTGAGATACAGTACGTCGGGAACTGCCTCCGTGGTCTAGGGGTCTGAGCCATGGGCTCTCGAATCGAAGGTCTTGGGTTCGATTCCTAGGGGGAAACACAAAGTTGATATTTGTCTTTTTATCACTTTGTGAGATTTTTCCCAGTTTGGTTAGGACAATGCAGGCTAAATTACCTGATTGTCTGGAATAAAAAAGATTCCGTGCTCCGGAATGCATGTTAAGCCTTCGGTCCCGGTCGCTGCCTTTAATAGTTTCACACAAACCATGTCACAGCCCTATTAGCTGTGCTATGAGGCAGTTTAAAAACTCTGATACCCGGGTTTATCGGGTCAATCAAGTCGAAACCTACACGCAAGAAGATCGCTCCATTAATTTTAAACCTTGACTGTACGTATAGATAGCTATCGCTTGGATACAAATAGACAGCACTATCTTAGATACGAATTTATACTGCAGCTCGCTTGAACAGTGAGCGAAATACTGAGTTCTCATTAAAATGCAAGAAGGAAATTATGAAACAGATTGTGCAGAGGGGCACTGTAATTGCATAAAAAATAAATTATAATTTTATTAAAATGTGCAAGTAGTGCCCGTGGTATATTCATTTATGTGAGATCGTTCAGTCTGACTTGCAACATTTTTACATATGCAAGACTGCGATGGCATTGCCTGGAATTTCAGATAGAATATTTATTTACTACGAAGTTCGTGATATGAAGATATTGTATTATTTTTCAATTGATACAGGGTGTGAGTGTGAGGTGAGTTCATGCAAACTGACACCCTTTATTTTGTAATCATAATAGTTGGACAAATAAACGAGATGTTTAAAATATCTAGCACTAGCAAAAAGTAGGCACAACTTCGCACAGGCAATATTTTTAAACGTCGCCCGAACTGGAAGAAACAAGTAAAATTCGAAAACTACTCAGAACTTCAACTAATCAAGCTGGAATCCCGCAAAATGCTTGCGACTTCGAGCAGCTCGAAGCAGAACTGCTCGAAACTGCTCTTTGCTCGAAAAAGAGCAAATAATGAGAGAGCGGTCGAATGTTTGAGTTTTCACGGCTGAATCACTATCGACATGTTGAAATTTGTCGTCAAATAGAAAGTTGCATGATGCCGGGTTGAAAGCAGTGAATTTTCTTAAATTACTTATTTCATTAATTTTTGACTTAGTATTTCCCTTCAGAATAGATATTGGGCCGCTCTATCGTCAATTTTGCCTTTGACCACAGCTTTGAACTAGATCACAGTCAAGAACAAACCAATTTCATACAAACAATTCTTTTTCATTTCTCATACTCGGAAAGTAGTGTTGTTTTGATCTGACTATTGGGTGGAAGATGCTGCTTTCCTTTCACAGGGAAGGAATAACTCATACAAATTTCATCCCCACCCTAGGGCGGGAATGAACTTTAAAAATAGAACTGCTTGAATTGCTGTCAGCTGTGAAGACTTTTTTTCATATTAAAAAAAAAAACTTTATGAAATGTCGTGACTTTTTAACCAGCTAGTGTCACTGGCCAGTGTGAATTTAGCGCAAACTTGCGATGCGAGTGCCGCGACAAAATTAAAAAATAATAATTAAAAAGTCAACACAAATTGGCGTAATTTTAAATAGGTACCTACTTTATTAACAATAAATACTTCGTTTGTATTAACAAATAGTTTTATTTTCCTCATATTCTAAATGAAAAGTAGAGTCATTGCCACGGGTAGAAGAATCAATTCCTCTCGGACTATAGCCGCCCTCGCTGCGCTCGGGCGTCTAACTACCTCGGGAATTGATTCTCTTCCACCCTAGTCTATGAATCTACTATTTACTTCTTGTTAAAGTCACAGTTTTTGTGGACGTTCATTATTAAAAATAAAAATTACAATGGATCGTAACAAATATTCTTGCCATAACTTAAATTAAATAATAAAAAGACAGCACAAAAAAAACATGTAGCTATAAGTATACGTATGTATATCTCTGGGTTCGATTCTAATAATTTTATCCAGTCAGTACGCAGCGCAGTCGTATTTTTATGACGCCTGTTTTTTAAACGTTGTAAAAAAAATACCTTCACATAAGCCGATGGAGGAGTGGCAGTTCTTCCAATGCCTCGTGGCTTATTTAAAAAAGTATTTACTAGGATTGTATTTTTGAGTCCAAACAATTATTATTGAGTTTAATTACTATTCCCTAGCCAAAAACTATATCAAATTGTGTAAAAACTAGCTTTCTACTCCGCGGTTTCATCCGGATATTATTAGTTTTTGAGAATGAAGTATTTTCCTACGGTAAAAAGTATCATCATTCCTATTAGGCTATTTTAATGCCTATATTTGTGTGCTAATTTTCATTTCAATTCGTCCAGAGGTTGAAGCTATTGATTGAGAAACAAACATTGTAACTTTGAGAGCGTGGTCTGCCTCCATGAATTTACTAATGAAAACCTGAAATCCGCAACAACTTCCCTCAAGACAAACTTTCTGTATCAGAAACGAAAAGTATCCAATAAACACAAACGCAAAAGCCGAGCTTGTGGCTCAACGGGATTTAATATAAAATGTAAAATAAAACAAAATTGTCATCGTGTATTTTAATTTTCTCCGCCAGAAGCGCATTGAATTGCTGCAACTTTCAATTAAAGCTGCCCCTGCCCAGGTCTAGTGTTGTCAATCTATCGATAGTTTATTGTCGATTGTTTGATTTCGAAATTTAGTTGCGATAAATTCTATCGATATTGATCGTGTCTAACACGATACCTATATATAATTCCATCAGTACTATATTTTTTTCTTATAACTAACGCAATATACCTATACATAACAGCTGCTACAATAATCATAACAGCTAATTGGTTACTTGTTAGTAATAAAATTACAAATCAGTACTATACGTCATAAATATTTTAATACATCAAATATGACAATTTACAATAAAATACGATTCTGTCACATTTTTTATACATCCAACTGTCAGCACTTGTTGAAACGCCATTGTATCGTTGGTTTAATATTTCATACTATCGATAGTTCCACCAACAACACTATTCCCTCGCTCGTACAATCAAACTTGTAAGCCTGATTCCGTAAGCCTCGAACATGCACTAGATTCAAAACTTTGCATTCTCTATTAAAATATAAAATTGTAATTTATGTCTGTTCATATAAGCTTTATTCATACGAAACTTTTAGGTTTTATCTGCGCCTAACTAATAGTTCATAATTTTCTGACCCTATAGTATTTCTAGGCCTCGCCCAGTCATTACTACTTATAGGTATAATACCTACCCGTTTGTATTTTGTCCCTTTTCTCGCGTTAATATTAATAAATTAATTTTGCTAAATTATAAATTAAATTAAGACCTATATTCTGCTTTCCTAATCTTATTTTCGATGCACCTGTTTTTCGATATACCTAAGATGGCGGCCGGAATATTTTACCATAAAATTACTGGGAACACCTGCTGCATAAATGAAGACCATTTCTGTACTTTATTAAAGAACTAAGATGTAATGTTTTTAATTTTCCATGAACTGAAGAGAAGATAGGTAATCATTTGAAAAAAAATCCATGTTGAGTGTTTTTGGGTTTCGGCCATTATTCAAAATGGCCGCCACACATGTTTGATGGTTAGTTTTGATACTTCGACTTATTTTATTAACATTCGCATCCATATTTAATCCCTCAGCACTTCGTGTCAGGTAATACAAGCTAGGTACCATTTTACGAAGTAATTTTAAAATATCAACTTGATTCGAATATCGAACTCAAGAGCCCAAGGCATAAGAATTCCAAGGCTCAAGCCGTTAGACCATGAGGCAGTTATCCGATCACGTTCGAAATCGGGCGCGTTTTCCTAATTTATTATCGAGAGTAATTGGTTTTCCCATACATTTCGCATACTCACAAAAAAGCTTTTCACTACTGCCTACGTCACGTCACGTAGAAACGGTTAATTTGAACGGAATCTGTGATAGGCTGGTAGGTTCTATTCCTGAGGGATTACGACTCTTTCTAAGCTGGTTGGACGACAGGCAAACCAACTTGCGTTTGATCCTGAGGAACAGTTGTTAAACCACATAGTGTCTCCGATATATTTTGTAGAACAACCATATTTTAGAAAATATATGCTCAGTCCGTATGGTGGAATAATCTGCTTTATGAGCCGTTTAGATTACTCATTCTTACATTGTCAAAATGTTTAAAATTGTATTTTTTTTTTTAAGTTCTCAGTTGAATTCAAACCGTAGTGAGTCTCCGGATTAGCATCTCTAGACTAGACAACTTAGTATAGCTGGAATCTAATCCCTAATGCCACAGTCAGTTAGAATTAGACAGGATTACAGGGAATTAGTATTAGTGGTTATTAAATTTGCATGCTCGTATTGTTAGACACCGACAGATATGTCTCACCTGCATTACGGCATAATAGCAGGGTAGATTATTTATTGTCAATTGAAAGGCAGAAGTGATAGGATCAGTTACTCGAAAACAATAAGATAATTCCGAAAAATAGATATAGGTACAGTAGGCTGCAGAAGTGCATATCTAGTACCACCTCAAACGATTGAAGTGTTCTTGGAAACCTATATAGCTCTTGAAATATTTATTAAAGATTCGGATGTGTCTTAAGTGGTACTACAGTATTCTGAGACAATTATATTAAAATAATTACTCACTTTTGTAAAAACTTCAATCGTTTGCGGTGGCCCTAGGTATGCAATTTTGCAGCCTACTGTACATACATAATAATTTTGGGTATTTTTTTCAAATTGCTGCCTCTGCGGATGACCTGATATAAATACCTAAGTTACGAAAGTGTTACCTACTTTCTGTGAAAAAAGGCTACCAATAGAGTATATATCTATATCTATATCTATATATATATCTATATCTGTATATCTTGAATTATTGTAGCATTGTATAGATTAGGAACTGATACATGTAAAATCACATATCATAATTCCAATCACAAATCGTCGATCACAACAGTCGACGACGGAGCGAGCTCTCACATAATTTAGGCACTAAAATCATAACCTTCTTAGCATTGGAAAACTGGTAATAGTTGCATCAAGTCAGGCGGTACTTCGCAAACTTAAGACTCCTTACTAATTTTATTGACGTTGCGTTAAATGATCTCTAGCCAAAGTACTGCGTTTACGCTTGCCGACAAAAATATTAAATTGATCTTGGAGATATTTCTCGTCCGATGAAGTATTGAAAACACAATTTAAACAGTTTTAACATGTTAAAAAAAAAACATAAAGTCAGGTCTTCAAAAAACTTAGGGTCGTATTTTTAATCAGCTCTCAAGAGTGACAGCGAATTTGAGTTTGTATCAGAAATGTCATTTCAGTACAAAACGACCTGTCAAATCCAAACTTAATATAGCTCTCAATCTTGAAACCGCTTTATAAATACGAGCCTTAAA
Organism: Scrobipalpa atriplicella; assembly: GCA_029255725.1. Classification (NCBI taxonomy): domain Eukaryota; kingdom Metazoa; phylum Arthropoda; class Insecta; order Lepidoptera; family Gelechiidae; genus Scrobipalpa; species Scrobipalpa atriplicella. The sequence goes on along the minus strand of JARACY010001416.1, from coordinate 44,016 downwards.
ACTGTTTTAATGTATAAGGCAACCGAGCTACTACTCAATTTTTTTCCTAAAACATAAAGCATACTAACCTTGATCCTTTGAAGTAATATTTTTTCATTTTGATGTAATTTTCATTCATAATTTAATTAATTTGTCATTTTGTCGCTTACGTTTTTAATTCCGAGGGAGTTCAAATCTACTCTCCTTGTTCAGCACGTTGTTGTGCCGCGTTTGTGTGAGTGAGAGACAAATACCTATTTCGGCCTGCCGCGAAATATGGTAAGGCCCCTTAACACTACCTTGATAGCCTGGCTAACCCACAATTGCCACAATGCCTGTTATATCAATGACCCCTGAGCTCACTAGAATATGTCATTAAAAAGCAAAAACTTTAATCAAAGTTTTTCTATGATCAATACCGACCTAACAAGCTGACTCGAATCCTATCAAAATAGTCCAACTTGCAGACAGACGTCTGTTTCTTTGACATCATTAAAACTTAGTGGAAAGAACGAAAAGCTCGCGTCCATTCGGGAATTTCTTTTAAAGACGGTTTTTTCTTTTCTAGACTTATTTCTTTTGTATCTTGTTAAAGTTGCAGAGCGGGTTTAATTGGTGGTCTAGGATATTAATTGAGAATAGTGTTGCTTGGATACTATTTATTGATAAACTATCGATAGTATTCGGGCTAAATACAAATTTACGATGAGATCACCATAAACATGTAGATATGTAATTTAATTACGTTTCAAAAACCAATTACATGCTATTTCAGCGTTTTTCGGTAACATAATTTATAATTTTATCAATATTTTAATAATTAATAATAATTATTATAAATAATTAATAATTATTTGCAATTAAATTCATTTTAAAGCCACAGGATTTAAATGTAAATGCATAACTTCTGCCATGACTAAGTATTCAGTAGGTAAATAACTTTATTCTGTAGAAAGAGAAAGTATAGTTATAGTAATACAATCAAAGTAGGAGCATATTTACTTAATAGTGCGTTTTCATTCTCGCCTGTAAAAGACCCGGGTTATTTTCCTACCGATAGTATCGAAAAACTCTCGATATCTAAACTGTTCGACTAATTGAGTTCCCGTTCTTATTAATGACCCTTAGCTAACGAAGTGCAAGCGGTTCAATGAAGGCTTCATTTTTTAATTAATGAGAAAATGTCGATTAGAATAGATTGAGCTCAGCAAAAAATTAAACATGAAGCACTTCTTATTTTCGGGAATAGAAATTTCTGAATCGATCCCAACCCAACCTATGTGGCCAAAATATGAAAAAAATTGCTCCAATCAAAAAAGGAGACACCCGTTTTTTTTTACATTTCTTTGCCCTATGTTCCTTGGGGAAAGTTGTTCAGTTTCATGGGTAGGTTCATATATACCAAATTCATACACTGACATTTTATCAGATATTTTTACATTTCTTTGCCCTATGGTCCTTGGGGAAAGTTGTTCAATTTCATGGGTAGGTTCATATAGGTATACCAAATTCATACACTGACATTTTATCAGATATTTTTACATTTCTTTGCCCTATGGTCCTTGGGGAAAGTTGTTCAGTTTCATGGGTAGGTTCATATATACCAAATCTATACACTGACATTTTATCAGATATTTTTTACACTTTATATAGGTAAGAAATCTTTACATAGGCATGAACTAACCACACATTACGTCACGTTAATTAAGAAGTGTCTGAAATTAATGAAAACAAACGACACACAACTTCCAAAGTCGTGGTAAATGTTCTGTACCTGTCACTCCAATTAAAGTTAAACTCGACGGAAGCTATGGGTTAATTAGCTAGTTAACGTTTGAAATACAGCCTTATTTTAATGGTATAAGAGTTATAATGGAACCAGGAAGAGACCTTAAGGAATGGAATGTTTTGGAAGAGATTTAGATTTTACCTCAACCTCTTTCTTTACTGATTTTACAGTATGGCCATAAACAACTTCATTCGATGTTTTTAAAGCTGCCAGTCCAGCGTGGAAGTTATTACCTAACGGTCGAAATATAACAAATAAATGTGTTATTATGATATGCTAAAAATCCAAATGATAACGTATATACGTACCACCAATTTCAGTACTCCGATAGCCATATTTCCAAATCCCATAAAACACTTGGTTAAATGCTTTCACTGTTATCATTATCAACACTGTCACTCATTTTTATCACCATTAACACTTTCACGATAAACTAATTTTATTATCAACACTTACACTAATAAATATAATGGACTTCCGATAATTCTGTTATTTCGGTTATTTAACTACTCTGCGACATAACCTCAAAATTTTCGCCCGAAAATACGGCATGTCGTTTTGAACGTGAATTGCAGCCGGTACTTGACAATAAACTGACTATTTGGCGCGTCGAATGTACAACACAATGCAACTCGCGGGCAGCATTCTGCGATCATTCATGCGGTATAAAATAAACCTGGGTTGCGGCACAGAGTAGTTTGCAAAACAGAGGCGTAAGTTTTCAAAATAAGAAGGTAGGAATTTCCGTATAATTTTGTACCTACATTACTTTATATACAAAAAATATCAGAATATTTTCAAATTTTTAATCTAAATTAGACAAAGAACAAAAGATATTTTTTCGGAACGTCTATTCCCACACTTGTTTCAAACACTTATGGAAGTCGCTTGGTGGTCTCATTCATGGTTATTGCTGATTTCTTTAATTAAAATCATTTAGCAACTCTATTAATTAAAATCAATTTGTTTTTTGACGTTTATGTCTTGCAGTTAGTTTCCGGCAGCCTTAATTTTTATTTTATTGCTACAAGAAGGCAGAGGGACAAGGCCAAGGCCTGCTGCGTCGAAATATAAGTTATTCCAAACTTTAGAAATAATTGCAAATAGTATAAAGCTATCTCAGAACAACTATATAAATAATTCATTAATGAGAGATGGCGTAGTGACACCTGCTTACTCCGCAGAAATCAAGGCGCGTAACTTTAACGTATGTCAATAATTATCTCTTTAGGATACTTAAAAATTTAATTATTTATTTTTTTCTTCTCTTATTTATATCTTCGCTACGATGCGTGTTGTGTAAGTAAAAGTAAGTAAGTAAAAACTCTTTATTGCACACATTAACAAAGAACATTCAAACAAAAACAAACATGAATAAATGTGCACAAAGGCGGTCTTATCGCTGGCAGCGATCTCTACCAGGCAACCTTTGTGTAAGTATTTCTATGTAAAAGTTATTAAGTTTTAGTCTTGAATAACACTGTATACTAATTTACCCTTACTAGAGGGTTTTATGACTAAATTCAAGCTATCAAATTATTCATAGGCTTCGGTTCTCATTTTGTGCTTTATGAAGGCCATTAGGCTGTTTATGTACCTACATAATACCTTTAATATCACATTAATTTTAGCATTATTATATGGATAGCACAGAACGACAGAGTTGCTGATGTAACTGTAGGTATTTTACTGCGCAAAATAAGCAATAACAAAATTCAGAACTCTATGTACGGTTCCGAATGTATTATAGTTATTTGCAACCTCTGTGCTGCTACCTGCTCTATGAAAACATGCCCCTCTAATACAATTTCTTTAAATACACCTATCTCGTTTCGGCTTACAAGAACCAAAATATCTTGACCTCGTTGACTCATCTGCTTTCTTAGCATCAAGCTGGGCGAGAGGTCTTCTTACACTGGTTATTGTGGACAAAGAGCAGATGAGATGGCAATAGACGGTACACTTGAACCATCGGTACGCAAGGTCAGTTTTACAATAATAAATATCGTTCAAACAAACGCATGATAAGACTATTGTTGTGTAATGTTGTTGTATCGCACGACTGCCGCTTTGCCATACTTGTGTGTGTAAATGTACCTACACGTACCATTGCCTTAGTGTGCGTGACTTCTCCATAGTAAACCTGTACTTACGCACACAAGGGCGCGTGTCTGTACGCACTACAACAAGTATTACCAAGCGGCAGTCGTTCGTGAGATAAAAAGACTACTATAAATAGTTATGCTAGTCTTTTGGTTTTGAAGCGTAGTAGTAAGAAGAAAGTATAGGGTTTCTATTGATTCTAAAGACCAAGAAGGTTACATACATACATACATACATAAAACACGCCTTTTTCCCTATTGGGTTAGGCAGAGCAAAAACGACCTAAATAAAGGTCATTCCGCCACGTCTGACAAGTTTTGAGGGTTATTATACAGGTGATTATGTATATTGCTATAGTGACAGGTTGTCAGCCCATCGCCTAAATTGCAATACACTGAAACCCTCGATTCCCTTAGCTGATTTTTACAGCATGCACGGGAGGAGATGCAGCTGGCACATTCTATGTTTTTCTATCACTCCCAGTCCAGCATGGAAGATAGGTTAACATTGTAAAATAACTACCTATATAAAAAGAATGGCAAACCTTTTGTATTTATACATTTGAGTGAATATAAATGCCATGTTAACGAGTTGGAAAACATCCAATTTCCAATAATACTCAAGTAGTTCGTCTTTTTAAATACATTTCCAAAATATCTATTATTACATGATCTATTAAAAGGACAAACCTAGTAATTGTAGTTATTTGTGAATCTTTTTCGTAATTATTACAGGACCCTACTAGAATAATTAATAGAATGCAGTTTATACAGAAATTGTGTTACAGAAAAAAGTATTTATTTCTAATCTAAACGTGTAAAAAAAGATGTAACAGCGCAGTGCCCCTTTATCAATAGAACGTTGCACTGTGTCAGCTGTGCGTGCGCAGGGTCAATGACCTGTCTATTGCGAACTGCAGTATTATGTGACGTAGCGTGTTCTAGTAGGATAAGGATTCAAGTTTATTTGCAGTCCAGAATTAAATACATACTTGATAAGGTTATGAAGCTCAAATTTTTCTGACGTGGGGTAAACTGGAGAGTGATATTTGTTTCTAAGGAGCGATAAAAAAATTTGAATGCTTCAGCTGCTTTTCTTCCCGGGCCTCCTGTAGCAGCAAAGGGATTCTAGATCTAGAGTTGCAATGTAGGCATTGTAGTTTAGGCGATAAGCCGACAATCTGTCACTGAAACGATAAATATTACTATCTAAAAACTTAAGCATTTGTCAGACGTCCCTTTTAGGCGTTTAATGCTCTCCCTTCCCCGTAAGGGATAAAGACGTGACTTTAGTATGTCATTTTCCGTTATGAAGCATTTCATTACTTAGGTACTGCGGTAAATGCTAAAATGCGCCTTTAGCATTCCTAAGAGCAATCATTCTAAAGCGACTTCCCGACTACACTTCTCAACCCTTTCCTGTCGAGTGACATCGCAAAGCAAAATGAGGCCGGGGAAAGTGGGTTTTTGTACTCGAGCAGTTAACTTATTAACTTTTTACTATGCGAACCTGAATTTCCTGGTTTTCTTTATCTTTTCTGCGATATTGAATTTATTTTGCAGTGAAAATAAAAGTGCACATTATAGCACCGTAAAATGTATTTTTCTGGGTTCGAACATTTTGCTACCCAAAGTGTGACCATAATTTAAACTAAGGCTCGTATTTATAAAGCGATCTCAAGACTGAGAGCAATATTAAGTATGGATTTGACAGGTCGTTTTGTACTGAAATGACATTTCTGATACGAACTCAAACTCGCTGTCACTGCTGATTATAAATACGCGCCTAAGTTAATAAGACCTAAAAATATCGTTGTTACGTAGATTTTTACGCACTATTTTAGGATTGATGACTGTCTCAACCGGAAACACCGCAAAATCATGAAGACGTATCAAAGTTCCTATACCTAAGTACCCACTGCATTTAGGTAAGGCGATTGACACATAACCCGTCGTCTTCACCATAGCAATCCCTTCCGTGGTGGCATGTCATTTCCGATCTACAACGTGTAACAGAAAGGGTATATGCATCGAGAAATGTGTGAATCTACCCATGAAACTGAACAACTTTCCCTAAGAAACATAGGTCGAAAAACGAAAAAAAAACGTGACATTTCATACTAAATGCATCAGCTGATAGCGTATTTAGTATGGGAAGTCAATTTTTTTACCCGCGCGGCCAAGGACTGGCTGCTAAATCTGAAGATCTACATATAAAGGATCTACGCAGAAAATTCCATACAACATAAAGATGACCACAGCTACTGATTTGAGAAGTCACTGCCGCTCCAGCTCCATTTGCTCTTCTGTGACCACAGCAATACCTATAAACCTGTCTCCTGTTTATAGGTATTGCTGTGGTCGGTCTTTGTCAAGCTTTTAAGGCCCGTATCTATAATCAGCTCTCAAGAGTGACAGCGAGTTTGAGTTCGTATCAAAAATGTAATTTCAGTACAAAACGGCCTGTCAAATCCATACTTAATATTGCTCTCAATCTTGTGATTGCTTTATAAATACGAGCCTTAGTTATTAACGCTCTGCCTGCCTCATGAGGGTCATTGGCCCAATTTTGCGTATTATTTTTATCTCTATTTGCCATATTTCCCCTTGTCTGTAAGAATAAGAATCCTTATAAAATATAGCATTACTCGCATACATTCAGAACATATCCCGTTTTCTGAGTCAGCCGGCTGGAAAATTGTCTCCTCGACCTTGACAGATGCGAATTATGATATCCAGCCGTCAGCACCCGTCAGCTACTTGACTTGACTTCATTTTATACGGTGTTTATCTCTTAGACTGTGTCTAGACTAAAGTAAACAAACAGAGTCAGTTTTTTTTTTGTTTGTAAGAATAACCACTGTATTCCTGATAAGTAGATAGAAGATTTTTTACCACGGGAAAATATCTTTCCTTGTTAAATAAGTCCAGATTTGTAATTTTTGGTTGCTTGTTTTAGGATCATCATTCTAATCTAACCAGAAAAACCACCAGAAATTATCATCATTTAGTAAATATTTTGTCTAAAAGTTCGAGGAAAAGACATCGCGAGTAAAACCGCGCATCGAAAAGCTAGCCTGAACAATTAGGCAACGTTAAAAATACTGCCTCCGTGGTCTAGTGTTCTGAGCTATGGGCTCCTGATCCCGAGGTCGTGGGTTTGATTCACGCGGGGGGGACATAAAGTTGATATCTATCAATTTATCACTTTGTGAGATTTTCCCCAGCTTGGTTAGGACATTGCAGGCTGAATCCTTTGATTGTCCGAAAAGAAAGATGATTTCGTGCTTTGGAGGGCATGTTAAGCCGTCGTTCTCGGTCTAGTCGCTGTCTTTGATAGTGATCGTTACACAAACAATGTCAGAGGCCTAATAGCTGTGCTACTAGGCCGGTTTGAAAACTCTGACACCAGGGTTCATCGGGTCGTTAGACTCGAAACGAAGAAGAAGAGAACTAAAAAATACAATTGCCCAACTAAAATCCGTGCTTTTATGACGTCAGTGGCAGTTAGCTTCCAATGCCCTTGCGTGCGGTAATGCATTCCAAGGTCAGGTCAGGGTTTCGGAAGTCGCCGGTTCATCCAGCTTACAGTACGCTTTGCATGCACTATCTTTGTGGCATTATGTAACAACAATGAACGTGTTTGGAGTTCAAGAGGTGCAGATCAAGAACAAGAATGGAAGCAATGTGATTAGAGTTTCAGTAAACCAGCTTCTTATTAGCAGTGGGTTTTCGAAGGTTTCCTTTATAAAGGAAATCCTGCACATACATTGTAACTACAGAATTGCCTGTCTCTCTGTGATACAATATAGCGAGAATACCTTTACAAAGTCAGTTAAGGACATTATCACTTCCTTTGGAAACAATATAATCTGGTATAGAATCTGCTCCAGAAAAGCTTTAACCTTTAAACTAGGACGTGAATACCAGAAATACCAGGATTCTACACATAACCGCTGAATAAAGTCCCCTGATACAATACAAAGATAATAGCAGCCTAGGTCTCTTGGTAAAATAGCTAGGTCTCTAGGTGAAATAGGAGGTAATAGGTACAGAATTTTGAGACAACGGTCGCGTCGTTACATAAATGTATAACTAATAACAGAGCTCGTATATGTAGAAATTACAATAACGATCATATTATTATACTACTACTAACTACAATAAGCACGTTTTTTTTAACGAAATATACAGATGAATGGAGTAGCTGCTATAGTGGAGCACCGCATTTGGGGGCTCGCCAATTAACCCCAAAAGAAAGCCTTTGAAAGTACAGAAGTGTGTACTCTTGACGCCCAACAAACTTTTAAACAGCTGTGAAATAGCTGAAATCTTAAATTTTGACCAGTTTTTTAAAACAAAGAGTAAAGTTATATTCTGATTAAATAAATAGCAAAATATATAAATTTAAAGAAACAATAAATCAAAAATTCAACCGCAAATAGGATTTGAACCAGCAACCTTGGAATGCCGTCCCAACGCTCTAATCAATTGAGCTACTGCGGGACACATTCTGAGCGGTGTTTCATTGGTCATCATGGGTAGACGCATGAATTTGAATTTTATTTATTCAAAAAACCACCACAGAATAATAAACAGTATGACACCATCGATTGTAGGCAAGGATTTGCTTGTAGGTTCTCAGACTTCTGTATCTTGTTAGCAAAAATTACATGAATAAAAAACATCATTTGAATTGAGTAACCGCTGTGAAAATATTCTAAATCTTTGCTATAAAAACAACAACAAATTAATAGCAAATCCTCTGAAGACATCGCAAAAACTTTGCAAGACCAATCCTCTAAAGGCATCACATGATAACGGAGGCTCCTGGTCCAGTTGGAGCTTTGCCAAATGTGCAACGACTTGGTATAGTTATATACTATCACTACCACATACTACAGACTGTCTGTATCAGGCCAATTGCTTTTGCACTTAAGGCTTGTAAGCACGAGCTAAAATTTGAGGCTTTGATTTTGATTTCAAAAATATTATTTCCTACCTGTTATAAATGCGAAAGTTAGGATGTTTGGATAAATCTTATTCTTTATTGCATCAAAAACACAAAAAAAAAATATAAGTTTTGTTGCAAAGGCGAGCTTATCTCGACAAAGAGATCTCTTCCAGTCAACCCATGTGTTGTCTTTATCTCCACGAAAGGAATTGATGTTTCAATGCCCATACTCGTTGGTACCACAATTTTGATTATACAAAAAAGGATTTGAAGTTTCTATGCCATTCACAATTTCGATTTTATTTGAACTTTAACCTCGCTTTTCTTGGTCTAGTATTGTATTTTACTGGTGAGAAAAATTCGGAGTGCACATTTGGAGTTAGGCCAACAGATTCCGAGCATTCTGGCGCAATCGTTTGATCTCCTGATGCAACTCCAGGAATTTGTTTTTGAACGTTTTGCGATGTCTGGCTCCAAAGTTCGTACGATTGTTTTGGGTTTTCGTAGAATATTCCCTGCAATAGATTTCCGTAAATCGTAGTCATATTTAAACAGAGTGTAACTGGTGTTACCAAGTGTAATTCCACAAAGACATTTTTTGTTTAAGACATTTTGTTATTCTGACTTGTGAGTCGACGGTTTTATTTCTGGTTTTTGCTTTCGAACATTTTTATCGAGACTTCCTAAAATTTATATTAAAAAAATGCTTACAACAGCAGCTCATTAAAAAAACAAGTACCAATTTAATTTAGACCCAACGTTACTACAAGTTCTGACGTAGCGTGCCTGGCTAGGCTACACACAGTCCAATTACATTTTGAGTTGCAAACACGTTTGCAGTTTGTTATTGTTTGTAATGCCCAGAATCTTTTCAAAATCTTTTAATTATTTTAACGTTGAAAATACTGAAACACTGCGGGAAATTCGGATGCGCGTAAAATCACTAAATATTGACTAAATTGGTCACCTGCCTTTCTAACCCTGAGAGAACAGAAAGGGACCGCAATCGTTTTAGTTAAGCTATATAGTTAAGTCATGAATTCAACGAATCCATAGCACTGTAGGCATGCCAAAAAGGTTTTCTTAATGAAACATCCGAACATGCATTGTCTTAATTAGCATAGCTCGACCTACTTCGCGCATGTGACATTAAACGGACAAATTTAATTGTCTCGCAGTCAGGTCGGGAATAATTGCCATTGTGGATAAAGTCCAGGGTTAAAATGGTCTAACTTTCTTATAATAATCGTCGGAGTGTGGGATTGCCAGTGTCTTTATGCATCACTGACTCTGTATCTGTCTGGCCTAGTCTATAGTAAAAATGTATAGGTAGTAAAAAAAAAACAATGTTTTCAGAATTTTCCTTTTGGTTATTAAAGATTAAATAATAAAAAAGTATAATGTCTATGTAACGTTAAAGCTTTTCAGCTTATCGGCCTTTTAAAATTTTTCTTTTCGGGGTATGTTTTTTTATGAAATGTCAGGTTCATACAAACCAACTGTAACATTTATAATTTATTCTACAATTTTAAAACCCAAGGCCTTTTTTGATCGATGTAATTGTAAAATGTAGAATATTCATTATGGTTATTTTTCTATTTAATGTTTTTTTATTATTCTGCTTTCTTTGTCCTTTATATTATACCACATTTAGTAATTAAAGGTTATATTAATAAATATAAGTTCAGACAAATTGAAGGAAATTTGAATTTCCTTTAACTTGATTAAATTTGTTTCAAAGAATTTCAGTTTAATGAGGAAATCTCATTAAAGTATAAATACCTTTATTTTTGCTTCGTTGGTTTTAATTAAAGTAATGATCTGTTTACAGAGTGAAAATTAATTAATGAAGTTGAGAAAGTCCCAAGGGAACACACATTACTACGTCAATCGCTACGTCATCAATTCCATTCCTACATGTATGTAGATGAATTGTCCAGGCCCAAAATCCACTTTACTTCGCAAACTCCAAGGGTTAAAAGATTTCTTAAGAGCCTTTGAAAATAACTTTATTTTATGTTAAAAATGCAATATCGTAGCCAAGTGATCTCTTAAGGATCAGCCCGGGGCAATTCGTCCAATATAAATGAAGGATCATCTTAAAATGTTATTTATTTGCGGCTTATTTAAGGTCATATTAAAAATTTAATAAACGTCTTAAATATTTGGGATAGGATGATTATTTAGCCTCAAGTTATGGACCGATTTTTGCTAAAAAGGAGAGCTGAATTTAAATACAACACGCAGTTATTTTTTAATTTAAGACATCATAATCTTCTTTTTTTTTGCAATGCTTATATTTAATGTACAATGTGCATAGTAAAAGCGACAAACTGTATGCAAGTTGTTTTTACACAAGTTTAGCACTGACTAAAAGACCTGAGAGAAGACAGAGAAAGAAGAAGAGAACGACTAATGAACTTCCTGTAAGCCCTTCTCTATTCTATGGTACCTCTATGGGAGGTCTTTTTATTTTATTGGCTAGCCAGCAGCTTGCACTGTGTAAACCAGGCTTAAGTAAGTTTGTTCAATTAAATAACTTTCACGTCATTATAACCCATTCTGATCAAGCAGTACACAAGAAATACCTCAAAATGTGTATTTGACATTGACACATACCTAAATCTTTTCACCATGAAAGACATGACTTGATTTCTTCATAGTTCACTACGGTGACCACAAATTAGTCATTTTAACCTTTAACCCTCACATTCAACAGTGTCCATTTGGTCATCATTGCTAAAGAAAATCTACGCTATTGTAACCCGATTATTAATCGTCACCAGTGTTAATGTTTCCATGGTCTAGGTGGTCTGTGACTTGGGCTGTTAAACTGTAGGTTCTAGGTTCGATTACCACGAAAATATCAGTTTGTGCAATTGATTCCCATTTGATTACTGGATCTAAAATCATTAACATTATTTTGTGCCTCGAAGAGCTTCAGAAATCTGGGATATACCAAGATTATCTTCCTGGCTATGACGGATATTGTGATGATGATGAATGATAGGTGACGTACTTTTTCAGTTAAAAAAAATGTTATCAACAACGGAAATTCCTTTTCTAGAGTATTTATCATCATCGATATCATCATTATCTATAATAGGTACCTAGTATCGATTTTGACTAACATTCAAGACAGCACTTTCATGTTACACCGGTCACTTTCCCGAATTAAAAAGAAGCGAAATAAAAATCAATAGCTCTAAGTAATGTACGTCTGGAAAAAAACAAATGTTAGTCTGAAATCAGCGATTCATTGATTTTGAAAAAAGTATTTATATGTAACAGTATGTCATATTTTTATATCAGTGTAGGTAAGATAATATCCTATTGTTATTTCATTTGTCATAGGTAGATCTATATGAGTCATGTCAGATTTTGATGTCAAAGATATGTGATATTGAATCTACAAAGGTACACCCACTTAGCAGAAGTATTTATTTTTGAACAAGGCCGTTTGCTAGGCGTTTTATTGTTTACTTGTAAAATACAAGTCATCAATATTTCTATGTATACCTGTACCTATTAAGGCTGACTACGTGCCCATATGGTATCTATCTTCCATGCTGGACTGGGAGTGATAGAAAAACATAGAATGTGACAGCTGCATCTCCTCCCAGGGATGCTGTAAAAATCAGCTAAGGGATTCGAGGGTTTCAGTATGGTGATTTAGGCGATGGGCAGACAACGGGCGCTTTTCCACTAGACGGCACGTCAACGGCAACGGCGACGGCACGGTACCGTCGACGATATCGTAGGTGAGATAATGTATGAAAATCAATGAAATTATATGACACGCTTTTCCACTTGCCGGCACGGCACCGTCACGGCATGTCATCGATTCCCATAGATATTGTCACGTGATCGTACCGTGCCGTCGCTGTTGCCGTTGACGGGCCGTCTAGTGGAAAAGCGCCTAACCTGTAGCAACATACAGATCTATCTGGAATAACCCTCTAAACTTGTCAGACGTGGCGGAACGTCATTGTTTGGGTCTTTGACGCTCTGCCTACCCCATTAGGGATACATGCGTGATAGTATGTATACATACATACATGTATATACATGCCTAGTGGAAGCTTCAGTATGACCTCATTGATATCTTATCTGTTTGTCTGATAAAGTATTGCACACCTTTATTTATTTTCCTGACCGTTGGTGGGGTGACCTCACACTTATGTATAGTGCTGGAGTTACGAGCAGGTGTTATGACACCCTTTTCCAGGGTACGCTTGTGCCCCTAGGTGGGGAAGTAATATGTGCCGATGAACTGCTTACTTCATGATATTTTCTAAAATGTCTTAATTAAGTTCGTTATTTTCATGTGTGTGTGACAAGTGTTCCTTTAAGTGGTTTTTTTCTTCATGAATTCAAATATTAAATATACCTTATATCCTATCTATGCATTTATTTTCTAAAGGATTATTTGTTTTATTTGCTAGTATTAATAGTTTCTTAATATTTTTTGGAACATTTGCCAGTATTCATCTATATTATACATCGCGTTTTGTCTAATATAAGTTGCGATTCGTTCTTATCTGGTGTTACGTTGAACAGGTCAGTTTCCGACTTACATTTCAAGAAAGAAACTTATTCATACTCTGACCGACCGACGTCTCAGATGATCAGACAGAACAAATGAATCACTGACCGTCCCGCAAAAACCACAAACCATAGTCACAGCACTGGACAGCGCAACTCCTTAAAAAAAACCGGCCGGCACATCATAGGCCAATCCAAGCCTAACTTCACTTCATTCACCATCGCGCCATCGTCGCGCGCGCACGTCTCGATCTTCTGTGACGTCATGTTTCTATTCGCGTTGGTTCTTGCGCTTGCGCACGCCGCATTTGCACAGTTACAAGTGAACACGACAAATGGAATAGTGACAGGTGGAAACGCTACAGATGGGAGTTATTACACGTTCTATGGAGTCCATTATGGGGGGAACACCGCCGGCGAAAACAGATTCAAGGTTAGTTTTGTTTGGAAGAACGGTAATCGATTTGCTCTGGACAGGATTATTATAGTCACCGAGCGTAAATCACACCAGGGTTCATCGGGTCGATCGACTTGATACCCATACGACAGAAGAAGAAATCTCAGATGCTAGAAATGAGGGTAAAGGAAGCTAACATCAGTCAAAAAATAAGAATGAAAATTTTGTAAGTGAAACCCATGATTGTAATTTAAGAAACCATGACGATATTAATAGTATCAGACATGGTGGATGAAGTTAGCACTGTCAGAAACTAGGCATAAAAATCGAATCACTCAATCGCGTGATTGAAACTAAATAAGAGATAACGATATTGATAATTCTAAAATTATTATCGGTAGGTATTAAAATTTATAATTTTCATTCAGAAGACAAGATATTTTGTTTAAAGTTACCTTGAGGGTAAAGATAGGTGTAGATAGTTCCTACAAATTGTATAGTAGCCTGTTCTCAGGTAGACGTAGGTTGATAATACCATCTTGAGTTCCAGAGGCTTCCAAGAAATTGATACCCTAAAGGCTTTAACGTTCCTCCATCGAGTAATATTCAAGGTTAATTTCAAATAATGGTTTCGGTGTATTATTATTATGGGTTAGTCGGGGAATACCCGTAGCAAAGAACAAAGGAGACTATTATAAAGTAGCACTATTAATCGGAATGAAACCTTCTTATAGATTTTGTACAGGTACTTTATGTTAACACGGAAATAAAGTCTTCATGAAGTAAATCATATACATGTCTGGAAATGTTTTCGACAATGATCCTCGTATCTATAGTAATACAGCACAAACATTGTTCTTGTTAAATTTTACTAAATAGTCGAGCTATCACAGATAAAAGAATATTTTTTACCGCTCATATCGTATCAAAATGCTTTATATAGATGCCAACTTATTTTTAAGATTTTTGCTATTTTATCTTCGGTTATCAGACCAATCAGTTTATTGTTCATATCAAACTCTACAAAATTAAAATAATCTATCAACGCACTTTGAACAATATCTTATCAATAAGAAATGTCTAGTATGAATATACATATTTTTATCCTTTAATTTAAAATTATCACTATGTTGATGATTGATGTGATGTTGTTAGAAACACATTCATAATAATCTATTTTTGATGAATATAAACTAAAATTCGATATCTTAACAGAAATCTTTTACTTATTTTCCAGAGTCCAACACCAGCTCCGAACTACCCCGGAGAGTACATTGCACACGATAGTTCAATAATCTGCGCCCAGCCATCATCACGAGGAATCATCGGCACGGAAGACTGTCTCACCCTCAACATCTTCACCAATGGAACCGCCGAAGCCAAACCCGTCATGGTCTGGCTGCAAGGAGAGGAATACACCAACACATACTCCAAAATTGAAACCGCCAGAAGCTTCGCAAGGCTGGTCAGAGAAGGAGTAGTCATTGTACAGATGAACTACCGTCTCTCAATCTTCGGATTCCTTTGCTTAGGAGTGCCTGAAGCACCTGGCAATGCTGGGCTGAAAGATATCGTCCAAGGATTGAAATGGATTCAGCAGAACATTGCTAGTTTCGGCGGTAATCCCAACAACGTGATCTTGTTTGGGCACGGTTCTGGAGCGGCTATGGTGGACCTCATGACTATGTCACCTCTAGCGACGGGTCTCTTCCACAAAGTGATTGCTCAAAGTGGGTCAGCTTTGGCTCCCTGGGCTGTTTCATACAACCCTGTGCAGAATGCTCAAGCCTTGGGAGCTTTATTAGGATATACTGATATAAATAACTCCCAGCTAGCGAATCATTTAGCTTCTGCATCATTAGACCTTTTCGCAAACCCTTTGATGGAATTCCAATTCCGTAACAATTTGATCCTGTTCGCTCCTTGTGTGGAAAACAAAGAACTGAATCCTAATGACACCTTTTTGGATGATGCTCCGCTAAACATATTGAGATCAGGGAACTATATCCATGTTCCATACATCGCTGGATACACTAATAAAGAAGGGACAGTGAGAGCGGAACAAGCCGCCCTGCTCCAGCCTAGTTGGCTAGACCTGATGAACACAAACTTCTCCGATTTCCTCCCTGCAGACCTCGACTTCAGTAGTAATGTGACGATATATGTTGAAAGAGCTATCCGGGACTTCTATTTCTCTCAGAGAGCTATCGACATTAATTCTATTGATGATTTCTTGGATTACCAGGGTGATACTCTGGTTCTGGTGTCAGTTGTAAGAGGAGCTAAAGAGCGAGCTGCTACTTCCACATCAGAAGTCAGGCTTCTGGAGTTCTCTCACATCGGGACTCTGAACTCAGAATGGATTTACAACACTGTGCCTCTGACTGGAGCAAGACATGGAATTGTGCTGAACTATTTGTTGAACCACGATCTCAATCAAGGAGACATACTTGTCATGAATGCTCTCGTCAGACGATTTGTGTCTTTCATGTACAACGGGTAAGTTTACAATACATACATAACTTATTTTAACTTGTTTGATAACATTTGCGAATTCATTTAATTAATGCATGAATCCAAAATTACGTAATTATTAGTTGTATAAAATGCACTGTCATAAAGTATGTATGTCCTATGCACTTGTACTTCTGCCTGAATGTCATCAAAAGATAACAAATATAACAACTGCCTGAACTGAATCAATACATTTCAAAAAATTCCACAAGTCAAACAATAAATACGTACCTCAAATATGACATTTAGGTGGCTGATTTCCTAAACATTCTCTCCTTTTTTTCAGTAATCCCGAGAACCCTGGTAGCTCAGCGGAATGGCGTCCGATCACGAACAACATTCTTCATTACTTGCTAATATCTGGCAGCAGCAGCAGCGCCCACGGAGTCTTCCCCTTCTCAGAGGGCGGGAGAGTCAACCCCCACACGCAAAGGATGACCTTATGGAATGACATCTACTTCAAGTACTATGTCGCACCTCAGTCTGTTTCCTCTAGTGCAAGTATTTTGAGTGTAACCCTCGTGGTATTGATTAGTCAAATGATTTTGAGTCTGTTTTGATCATAGGATATGTGTGTAAGTCAATTAGTTTTATTAGTATTAGTTTTACAGCTGAAAGTATTCCTGATTGATATTGGTAAACAAGTTATTTTTAAATTTTTTGATACAAATTGTCATAGTTTTTACGATTAGTTTTGTTAAATCAATGTTTTGAGGAATATACTGACAAAAATTAGTTTATTTAGAAAATAAACATGTTAAAGCATAAACGAATTCTAGAGGGATAAAATGACACAAATTAATTTTGATTGTAAATCATTAATATATGTGAAAATTTCAAAAAAAAAATATGTTGATTGAATATTATTATTTTTAGCTTAAGTTTTAATAAAAGGCTCAATACGAATTATAGCCGTCCAAAAGCCTTAATATGTTTCTTTCTTTTAATTGTTAATGTTTTTTATTACCTACATGTTTATTACATTCTTGTTAGAAACATATTCCAGTACATAAGGTATTTATTTGACCTATTTAAGTAATTTTTTTCCGACTCTTACTAGTACTTCTTTCTTCGCTGTTCTTTTTTTTAAATTAAATAATCAAATTGTGACATTTTTAATTTGTTACAGATTAAAAATCAAATTGAGTTAATATTTTTGCATTTGTTTTAAAACTTAGCTAATTTTAGGAATGTTTGAATAATTATTGCATTTTATGTACCGCTATTTGCCATTGTAATTTTTTAACTACTTCTTAAAATAGACAAAGTTAATTTTACTTTTGCCTTTCATTACAAAAATATCCAAACCATTTTTTTTTAAATAATATAGTAAAATAATTTTTGTATTTTCTATGACAAAAACCACGAAAAATGTGACCAGACATTGTAAACTTTGTAGAAATCGAACTCAAGACCTCCAGATCAAGAGGCACATCGACATGCCGTAACACCACGAAAAGTTTTATCCGTCACAAAGTTATATACATTGCAGTGCTTAAAATATCTAAGCATTTCCCACGTCATAAACTCCTTAGGGAGACTCATAAATCTTAGTAGAAAAATATTTCACTTGCAAGCAAAATTAACCCCTAAAGTCAAAAGGAAAAGGGGTTGATTCGTGTGCAAGGTTCAGCAAGCTGACATTGAAATAAGACACCAGTGAAATAGCGGGCCGTTTTATAGAGAAAATGAGATTTTGATCGAAATGTAAAAATAGATATTCAAGGGTCATTTAACTTAAGATGAGGGTTGGATTGAGAGCGATAGGGTTAGCAAGCAGGAACGATGGATATCGGGATCAATTTGGGATGCCATCTGCCAATTTTATCATAGTGCTTCACTTTCAGAGTAATATATTGAAAAAAGATGTCATCATCATCAGCCACAACAGTCCACTGCTGGACATGAACATGACCCTCCCCAAAATTGGGGGTATATGCCATACTCATACTGGGGGTATATGAAAAAGGTTGTATTTTGCTATTATTATACGTTGAAACCGGAAGATCGTAGTCGTTTCTGGCGCATTCTGCACATTTTCAAAAACTATCAAATGGACTTTCATGTGAATTCCATCAATGGACGGATGAGCGATGAAAATGTGATGGAATGATGAATCCTGGAACTGTGGGTTCGAAAACCGTATTGTTTTTCATCTGAGTGTTACAAAAAGGATCAAATTCGAACTACTCTAAAGAAAAACTTAAATGGGGCGAAACAAAGTAAGTATTCTGCAAGAACCTACTTACCTTAAAGCGCTTTCAACAATGCATTACCACAGAATAGTGTAATAGTATAAAGGGTATTTTTGTAAGCATGCGAGGGAAAATGCACTCGCAAATATTAGCCCTTTTTGTCGGCTGTCAGAATATTTCTGTTAGTATTAGCAGTAATAGGTCAGTATGATTGGCTAATTAATCTGTTGCAATGCTGCGTCATGATTGCGTCAGCCAATAGCAGCCTCACAAACTGAGCAAAAGAATCTGAACTTTCACAAAGAAATTGTTCTAGGGTTTGACTCCATACAAAATTATCACTTTGGTAGACAATTTGTGAGGGAAAGCAAAAAATAAACTAGAATAATATAGTCCTCCCACCGATTTTCGGTGATGGCAGCCAATCTCCCAAAGATAGGCCAACTGCGCAGAACTAGTTTTTAGTGCCCAAGTGTTTGCGCAATACACAGGTGCACTCTCTATTCCTTTAATCTCTTATTCTGATGGGACAGATTGACTGACACGACCAGAGAGAAATCAGGCGCAGGACCGACTATTTACATGCCCATCCGACAGCATGGATCATCTTACTTTTCGGACAATCAGGTGATCAGCCAGTAATGTCCTAACCAAACTAGAAACAACTACACAAAGTCGCTGTCCCCCGCCGGGAATCGAACCCGGGACCTCCGGGTCGTGAGCCCATGGCTCAGACCGCTAGACCACGGAGGCAGAATAATATACCAGGGGTAAGGAACGACGACGGCGATGACTGAACAGAACAACCCCTTTCAGTTTTCGGTACGCTGTCCCTTACACCCATAATATTTCGGGAAGCTGTCCCTTACACCCTGTTTAGTATCTAGAGTGCGCTTACCGCCAACATTCCGCAGTGAATACCACAATCTCGAACTTACCTGAAATTTAGAAAGGAAGATTAATATTTTCTCATAAAATGGGTTGAAAGATGGTTTCCATTTTTCTACAATCTAGGCCGAAGCTTACTCGAAGACTTACTTAGTATTGAATGATGCAGCGTATTTTCATACTTCTGGGACTGGGAGTGATATAATACTTCCATGCTGGACTGGGAGTGATAGAAAAACATAGAATGTGCCAGCTGCATCTCCTCCCGGGCATGCTGTAAAAACCAGCTAAGGGATTCGAGGGTTTAAGTGTATTGCAATTTATAGGCGATGGGCTGACAACCTGTCACTATAGCAATATACATTATCATCTGTAATAATAATAACCCTCAAAACTTGTCAAACGTGGCGGAACGACTTTTGTTTTGGTCGTTTTTGCTCTGCCTACCCCTCTAGGGATAAAGGCGTGATTTGTGTATGTATGTATGTATGTATTTTAATTAAACCCGCCTTTTGTATTCACTAATAATCACTATCTCACAAGCCTTTGAAATGGTTGGCAGAATTTATCGCAGGAACCATAATTTCACAACAGAACGACTTCACAAAGGATTTATGACTCTAACTTTTAAGTGATAAAGCACATTTTGGCGCGGCAAGGTAACGTCCAGTCGTCCCTAGGGGTAAAACCAGGTAAGTATAAATCTCGAAGTTTGTTGCAGAAATGAGGATATTTCTGACATTACTGCGGAAATGAGAAAACGAGACATTTCTGGTGTACCGAGCTTTGTTTTGGGAATGTCGTATTTGGAAGAAAATCAGGATTTATAGTTAAGTAAAATGTATGGGCTACGTTTTCTTGAATCATGTTCCTTAATTGGACTGACTTCCACTATGTACGATGATTGAGTAAAAAAAAATATATTTACTTTATCACTCGAGCAGTTCTGAATAAAACATGATGTGATTGCATGGTGGCATGTTATTTTTACCTATAAAAGTGGCGGAAACGGTTTTTAGTCCGCCACTGACGCTTTTCTTACTCCGTAAGAGAGACAGGTGTGATTAAATGTGTGTATGTTGTTTAAGTATGACCAGTAACAACCTATTAAAGAACTTATATGGAATCATACACATATACTATACTCATATTTAAACCAAACAATCATTTTCCACTCTTCCAAACGGGAATAAATTCAATCTTACATAAATCAACATTTCATTGGGACAATTGACCGTAAATGAAGCGGTTATTTCGGTTGTGACAGAGTCAGATAAACCGCATTTACATTTGCAGCAGTCGGCATAATTATTCATGATGCCTTTTCGAAATGGAGCAGGGTATGAGCTGGCATGATATGCGGAACACAAATCATGTAACTACAGAACTAAGAAGAACCTAAAGGATCAACAAAATAGTGTTGCCACCACTGATTAGAGAAAGTCGCTGCCGCTCCCTGTTGCCACGGCGTCCATCGAGTGGAACGACAATCGATAGTTCAATCAAATAATATAGTACATAATATAGACAATAATTGTCGATGCATTGCTCTAACCGCAAAATTGTTGGAACAATCTCATCAAAATGTTATAGGTAATATCCATTTTATGTATCATTCATGGATGTATTTAGAAATTTGGAGACAAACTGCATTAACATCTGCCTGCAACAGTCAGCATAATTATTCATGATACCCTCTCGCAATGGACGCAGCAGTGTTTCAGCAGGCTAGTGGATCCTGTGATAATAAGCGGAACACACAAATCATGTGACAGCATAACCGAGGAGAATCTACATAACCAGTGGTTGCCCTAGACATCGGATAGAAATATGTATCGTTAAATATATTGGTAGAATATATTCATCATTCGTACAATAGCCTCTTCCCGAAGGTTGCCGAAGGTGTGTTAAATGCTTGACGAGTTAAAATTACCCTTCTAGCGAGACAGATTTGTGCGTCAGTTGATCAATGTGTAAAATTAAATTATATTATATTCTACTTCGAATCTTTAGAAAGATGGTAAAGTGGTTGGTTGGGTAGATCAGTGTTTTCCATATGTGCATGTTTTAAACACAAATATTTTCTAAAGCGAACCCTTGCTGAGCATTAGACCAGCTAAAGCGGCAATGAAATTATTAGGATGAGTAATTTGCATTGAAAATTTATTCATAAGTCTCATGAATATTTCCTTACAAATGTGGGATTAGGTATACATAAGTATTATAAGAACACATAAGTAGGAATCCCATAACATAGGTATATAATGCATATGGCAATACTGTGGAGGTAATATCATATCAGGATCAGCATTCTGAAAATGATTTCCCTATTTCTGTTGGTTGCAGACTTGTTTTGTGCGCTATGTGGAAATGCATGTGTGCAGTGTTGATTAGCAACTATTCATGGGAATTAGGACTCTTCATGATGCAGCTTCAGTAAATATAATGAGATTAGAATGTATAAAACGAAATGAAGGGTATATTTTGGTCTAAGTTTTTGGTATATGACATTTAAGGATGACTTCTTACTAAGAAACAAACTTGAAATAAACAAAAATATGTGCTAGTGATGTGAAACAAACAAACAAGATAACAAACAAACAAACAAGTGATAACAAACAAACAAACAAGTGATAAGAAACAAACAAAAATATGTGCTAGTGATGTGATTCTTAAATTCAACTTACGTTAAGGAATATAGGTACATGATTTTTTAATCGCAATTTTTTAAGGAACAGACGGACGGAAGACGCAATTCCAATAGATATTCTAATACGGCCAGTTCCAATCTACTCTCATTTTGTAAAGGTGCATGCATACGTGGCCTACGTTCAGATTCAGAGTAATCTCGCAAGATGAGTGCGTCCGCAGTCAATCTCTGCTATACGGACTGCTGGGAAAGTAGGTCTTACATAGAGAGTTTTCATTTGTGGCAACCTATGCGACGAAGATAGTATTTTATGTGTAGAAATGAGAAGATGAGTTCTATCTGCTTCTGTAGGCAGAAATATCTGATCTGAAATTCAATAAAGAACATTTTCTTATTTAACTAGGCTTGTAGATTTTTGACCCTTAAAAATAGTCATTACTTCTTTTCACGCCAAAAAGCGACGGTAAAATTATTGTCGGAGCCCTTGACAAAAAAAAACTTTTCATTGACTTTTGCACGTGCTCTCAGAACTTTGAACTTTTTAATTTTACTTCTTAGACGTGCCAGAGCTAGGCAGTAGTGACGTTCTTTGCTCAGTTCATATAAATCTCTCTCTCTAATCTTCTTTTTTTCAGTCCGTACTGAAATGGGATGCATTCAGCTTTAGGGAAAAGGCAACGTATTGCTACACGGCTTTCTTTGCTTTGTTAATATTTCTGCTGTTTTTTCATGGTTACTTGAGTCGTACTGGCCGAGATTGCGCAGATTCTAAACGACTTTTATTCTATGGTACACTTTCATGATTATTTCCATTATCAAATAAATATTAAGACATTTGGAATTGAAGGAGAATATTTTTCATGAAAAAATAAAATTTGATCATAGCCATAATTGTCAAACTAATAAAATTTCTTTTGTCATAATCATATAATAATTTTTGTATCAAACAATCAAACGTATAAACGTTACCAGGATGTTGTGTTGTGGTGGACATAGATACTCTACCTTAATCGCCTCTGTTACAGGAGTGATTTGAGGTATGTATGAACATGAATTAAAACTTGCCTTTTCTCATGAAAAAGTATTTTTCATTTCGCAATAACGGCATTTCTAACTAGAAGGAATGCGCTATTGTGTTTCTCTCCTAATTAACTTCTAGTATAAACAATTTTAGGTCCCAAAAAAGAGCAAACATTTCTGAATGAAATCAGGTCACATTTCTTTCATTTCTTTAGAAAATGAGCAACGAAATTTCACGTTATTCAAATTTGTGCCTTATGGCGTCCAAAATACAGTTGAAATTCGTTTGCAGAACAAACTGTGCGATATATATATATATTTTTTCAGCTTTGCATAGAAAGAGAAGTGTGAATATGTTAGTTAATTATAGAGAATGCACTTATGTGGTGCGCAAACACTTGGGCACTAAAAACTAGTCCCGCGCAGTCGGCTGATCTCTGGGAGATTGGCCGCCGTCACCGAAAATCGGTTGGGAGGACTATTATAATACAAGGGTCCCATTACAAGATGGAAGAAAAAGAAAATAGTATAATATTTGCAAAACTTTGATGTCTACGTTCTACTAAGATAAGTTTTACGTAAGTAAATATTTACGTGACGTATCTAAAGCTAAAGAAATGGCGGAAACCGAGAGGTTTAACACTAACCAAAATGCAAACATGCGTCAGTGCGAATGAAAATGCCAATTTATGGCTGACAAGCGTAATACAAATTATCTACAAACTCATACGTAGGTAGACGTTTTTTATTAACTGTGTCTAAGGCTCGTGTTTATAAAGCGATCTCAAGATTGAGAGCAGTATTAAGTATGGATTTGACAGATCATAATGAACTGAAATGACATTTCTGATATGAACTCAAACTAGCTGTCAGTCTCAAGTGCTGTTTATTAATACGGGCCTAATATACGTACAATTCTACAAATACTATACTTTTTTTTTTTCACCGCTTTGCGTCCCAATTGTGAATTTGATGTTACCCAGAAGTCAACGAAACTTTAATGGGACTGTCACGTATGCAGAATAGAATGCATTTTTAAGATATGGACCAGAATACGAGCATCGACTGAGAGTGAGAGGGTCATAGATGTCCTAGCTGGTAGATAGTCCGTGAGGGAGAGGAAGACCTAGCAAACCAGAAGACATACCTACCTAGAAGGATTGAAAAACAATTGACTAAATGTGACTCAAAATTGCTAATAATGCGGTTGAAAGAGAACGGCCGCCTTGCATTTAGACACTTCAGGCTAAAAAAATTATTTTTATTTTTTTAAATAATATTATGTATTCATGCTTATTTCACTCTGTTTGTCTAGGACAGAGGACCAGAAGAGGTGCTAAAAACAAAATTACCAACATTCGAGTATCCCTTAGTTTAAAAATAAACTTGACTTGATAAACTACAAAATAAATAAAAATAAAAATGCGTTTGAGTGCGTGTTAAAATAAAATATTTTACCACCGCCCTTGACGGCTGTGTGCCATGATAGGTAGGTTTATGTGTTTTTTTTACGATCAAACCCAAATTGCTGATCTGAAATTTTCCATACAACTCACTCATGATTATGACGAATGTCTGTGAGTATCAACAATGTTTCAAAACTGTATTTAGGTCAGGCCGAGTATAACAACGTTTCTTGTTTGTAGTGAAAAAAAATATATACTTAGGTAAGTATTACTCAGATAAATACCCAAATATTTAAAGTAAGTAGTATTAGTTTGGGCGCTTTTCCGCTAGACGGCACGTCAACGGCAACGGCGACGGCACGGTACCGTCGACGATATCGTAGGTGAGATAATGTATGAAAATCAATGAAATTATATGACACGCTTTTCCACTTGCCGGCACGGCACCGTCACGGCATGTCATCGATTCCCATAGATATTGTCACTTGATCGTACCGTGCCGTCGCCGTTGCCGTTGACGTGCCGTCTAGTGGAAAAGCGCCCATTGTAAGGAATATATACTTTTTAGCTATATACATACAGATCTTCCTTTAACAACCCTCAAAACTTGTCAGATGTGGCGGAACGATCTTTGGGTCGTTGACGCTCTGCCGACCCGATTAGGGACACAGGCGTGATGTAGAACTTACCTTCGGCACCGGTGGCTTGAATGGCTTCTGTTCGTAAGCTGACGTGTACAAGATGGTGTGGATCGGCGCCTCTGTCGGTATACCAAGTGACGTCATTGTGACCTGCGCACTGTCAGCTGGCTGTGTTCATAATCACTACATCGATGATGCACTAGATTATTTCACTAGTTTTTTTTTGTGTAGTAGAAATCGTCCTAAGGTTTTCGGGTTCGTTTTATTTAGCAATCCCTTTTAGTTTGCGGAACTCTGAGGATTACACCCCGCTTAAGCTTTTAAACAACAAAAGCCCTGGCAAAAGTTTAGAATACCTTACGAAGCACTGAAAACGTCCTAGTAAGTACCACTACTAATTTATCACTGGAATTAATTGTTACACGTGGTGTCTAGATTTCTCATTAGGTAATGTAATTAGATTGAAGCACTTATACATAATTTAAGAAGTACGTGTAATTTAGTTCCGATATGGCTAAATTAATTATTACATTTCTCAATGACAAATTAGATTCTGATTCTGACAGATTCAACATAGGCTCCTATTTATTTTAACTTTTACAAAATGTTTTATTAAGAGGCCACCTATAACATATTTTTTTTGTTAAGTACTCAAAAAATCAAAAGAATAATCTTAACGATAAAATGATAATAATCTGCAAATCATCAAATTATTCCATTTAAACACAAACACGTCAAACACAAATTCCAAAGGGAACGAAGGTTTATTCTACTTAAGTTCGTAATCCCTTCAATGTATTCCAAAACTGATTCCAACCTGTCACCCTTCAAATCCAGTAAAAAAACTCCTTTCTTTAAAAAAAATGCCCCGATTGCGTTTAAACATGCCTAATCTACCTACTTTGTATGCAAAATAAAAAATAAAGATCATCACTAAAGAACATACACACATAACATCACGCCTCTTTCCCGGAGGCAGAGATCACATCCTTCCACTTGCTACGATCCTTGTAAACTTATTTCGCTAAAGAACATAACATTCAAAAGTAATTCTTGGATGCAATGCAATGCAACTAGAAAAATCCAGACGATGAATTGGGACATATTTCTATCCATAGGGACAGTAAGGTCATTCAGCTTCATACATTACCTAATATGTAGACATCTTTACAGTTATCACTCCTTGCTTGGTGAATCGTCCACTACTCGTATGTAAGTTTTAATTGTTTAACACTAAAGCAACTCTGTTGACTTTTACACACACTTCGAACTTTACATTCAAGTAAAATACTCTCCTCTCTTTTGTCTTGCTGTGTCGGTTAGAGACAGAAACCCGCATAAAACTTCGCACTCGTCTGTTCTATCTAATTATACTAAAAGGTAATCCGATTGACCGACAGTTCATCAAAGCAAAGCAAACGTAATACAGGGTGTTACGGGCGGTGACCCGAAAACTAAAAAAGGTTGCTCTGTCAACGAAACTGACGAACTTTCAATAAAGTTTTTTTAGGAAATATGAAAAACGGGCTTTCTTCCCGCCGTTTCATCCGCGTTAAGTCAGTTTTCCCGTGGGAATCAGACATTCACCGTGGTAAAAGAGCTTCTATAACCATGTCATATTTCATAAAAAAATCTTTTAGACGTTTAGGGATGAAAGAGCAACAAATGAACAAACAGACAGAGTCACTTTTCACTGGCATTTATAATATGTTTTATTTCCTCATATAAATTCGAGATGGTCATAATTATAACAATATTGTACTGGGAATTAAGGTAACATTATTTTTGAAAAAAGAAAACCTTATGAAAGTTGTTTTGTTTCATTTGACTCAATCCCTTTAAATTTTGAGACATTGTCTCTTACATCCTGTATAACTAGTACACACACGTTTTAATCGAATTCTCTATTTCGCTCCAACTTTTGTTATCACGGGGTGTTTTGTGTGGTTTTTTTTTTTTTTTCGTTAACAACTACTCTACTCCGCAGGGATTCCCATTTTGAATAAAGCTGGTCAATAATTAGTTACTGTCTACTGATTGTATTTGTACCATAATAAAAAAAAAACATTTGAGCTTAATGGTAAGGTGAAATTGGAACATTTTCTTTGAAAGTTTTAAAGTTGACATTTTTTATTGGATCAAATATTTTTTTTTATCATAATACTAGACTTCGAATTCAAATTAGCAAGAATATATTTTTTTACAATTAAAAATATACATTAATCTTTAAATTTACCTACTCTTGAATTCGAATGCAAAAATATGCAGAAGTATTGTTTTAATAGAATTAGTCCGTGATTTACACTGCTTGAAAATTTCAAACATCCGTGGAGCTTAAACTGCAAACTATTGAAATTTATGCTGAAACTCCGACGTGCCATGAAAGCTTCAGCAAAACTGATGGAGCGGAAATATTAACGCATCAAAAGTAGGTGTAGATGTTTAGCTAACCACCCTGCGGATTTACTCGCGGCCCAATGTGTTCTTCAATGACAGGTATTTTGATGGAGAGAACCATTTGTATTATTCCAGATCACAGTCAATCAGTTTGTTCCCTATTTATAACAATAAAATTTAGCAAGAAAGATGATATCCCTAAGATAGATATGGGATACGCTTTAACGCGGGAAAATATCTTGTTCCCACGGGAAAACTAGTTTAACTACGGGTGGCTCCTCAGGACGGAGAGCTCTATGAGAAATATGACCATACATATAATCACGCCTTTGTCCCTAATGGGGTAGGCAGAGCGTAAACGACCTACACAAAGGTCGTTCCGCCACGTCTGACAAATTTTGAGAGTTATTCCAGATGGATCCTGTATATTGCTATAGTGACAGGTTGTCAGCCCATCGCCTAAATTACAATACTGAAACCCTCATATCCCTTAGCTGATTTTTACAGCATGCCCGGGAGGAGATGCAGCTGGCACATTCTATGTTTTTCTATCACTCCCAGTCCAACATGGAAGAAAACGATATCACCAAAGGAAAACTAGATATTTGATCTTAAAACAACCTTTGTCGAGGCCAATGTCTCTTATCAGACGATGAAGTGATCTATCATCCTAGAAGGTAGCAGACAACACTAGATATCTAACCATTAGGCGAAGAAATGCGTAACGAGGAACTGGCTTTGAGAGATAAGTAGCTTGCTTTTGAGTGATCTTCTACTATATTAGCTCATTGAGCTGGCCGGACAGGAAAAAGGTAGAATATGTGGGGAGGTTGTTCTTCTTAGTGTTTGACAGCATGAGACTTCAGTTCAGAGATTCTTCGGCCCAGAATTTGGCAACATAAACAGCTTTATCAGCAGCAACCATAAGATGGAAGGATGAACGTGAGACAGGCTTTACAAAGTCTCAGGGATATCCAGCTGATGAAATGGATGGTAACCTTACCGGTTTTGGATTCTCCAGCAAGCGGAGGGCTGATAGAATCATCGACTGTGTCCCTGAAAACGCAAGAAAGAATCGTCCAAAAAGGGTGAAGAAGAACAAGGAACAAGAAAAAAATGAGAATGAAACAGAGAAAAAAGTAGAACAAATCATCAAAGACCACAAATTCAAAGAGGAGGAAAAGGTTGGCCCACCAGAGGAATACAATTATAAAACAGGGTTTAGCTTTTGGAATAATCTTGCAATAAATACCTACATGACAGATCTCTAGACTTCCTATAGGAGTAGGAGCACTGTGAAGAGCACATTATTTATACCTAATGAGAAATCTAACTTTATATTGCTACAAAACTAATTTAATTAAGCAAACATGCGCAATAGCAATAAATTAGCCTAATTTTAAACAATAAACAGTTGAAGCACTTTTTCACGCACTGAAACAGTTGCATTGCACTCCAAAAACCAGTTTAAAAAACGCGTTCGAAATCCGAAACGAATAAAATTCAAAAATTTGAATTTATAACGTTTTCGGTGACAGGATGCGCGGGCGCGGCGGTGTAAACTGACTTGTATAGTTGTTAAGTCAACACATCCTACCGGGCGGCCGTGCGCAGTGACTTTGAAGAAACGGCGTAGAGATTCATATTTTGCTCTAGTATTATTTATTGCTCAATGTATTCTAAAATAAACGACCTACCTATGTAGAAACACGTTAGTAATGGCGAGGTAATGTATTTGTATGTTATCTGAATATGAATGGTTCAACTGGAGTTTGTTTTATCTTAAGTACCAAAATATACAATGTATAGCGAAAAGAGTAAACAGGATTATGTCAATGTACTTATGAAACTACTTTCATCACAATCAAGAACCAACATCAAGTAGCAACATGAACATAAATTTGAAAAAAAAAATACTATACTGCACTATTTTTCCATCTATTTCTCTAAGGGAATTGAGTTTTCATTACGGGCTAGATAGCACCAGATCAATAAGTCTAGGAAGTAGATACTGATCTACAAAATCGATATAAACTTACGAATTTATCCCTTTTCCGAAAACACCACGTCAAGCCAATCCCTAAAAGATTCAGAGACGAAAAAGGCTCTACTAAAAGCACAGAAAGTCACATTATCTTCCCCTGTCAATTATGTTTGACAAAGAATATCTGCGTATTAAGTATTCAGGCAGTCAATTCTATTCAGTTTCAGCAACCAGGTTTTAGTTCAACACAAATATTTAATGCTGATTCAACAAGTAACGCTACCTACAGCATTCTTTATTTATAAACCCAACCCACTAAAACCCATCCAATGTAGGTACGGATTGGGAGGTTAAGTTGGTATTTTTTTCAAGCAAGTTTGAAGAGGGTGGGGCTTATGCCCAGCAGTGGACGTTTCACGGCTGATGATGAATAATCCTGTATTGCTGTCACCGAATAGTAGAATAGAATAGAAATATACTTTATTGCACAAAATATAGAAATTACAAATTAATTAGACAGAAAAGTTAAAATTGGCGGCCTTATTGCTAAGGTAGCAATATCTTCCAGGCAACCAGGCAAAGGCATAGTTGTCCTTTTCGGTGACTGCAGGCAATTTTATTGACTTCATCCATACATCTCTGTCTGTAACCTTGTATATTTTGTAGGTAAATAAAAATAATCTTCGTACAGTTTTAATAAAATAAATCGTCACCACTCTGAATATTTAAAATGTTCAAGACCAAATTCCGGCAGCCATAACACCTGCACATCAAAGGAATTACTCATTCGTTTCCGGACAATTTCCGTAAGGATCCCGGGTACCCTTATTGAACTTCCGGGTAGTGACAGATGGAGGCATTTGTATTTATCTACCCAACTCGGGGTTGTCCAGGGTTCTTCTGAATTCAGTTCCACCATATTTGTTTAGTTATAGGTGCTTCTTAAAACAAATGACACAATTTCCGTGGGTCAATTCACACCGGGAAGCTACGCAACAACAGCTTGATACAATACAGGGTGTAAAAAAAAAAACTGAGTTTCTTTAAACCAAATGTTCTACTGATGATACCAAACAACTTTCCCAAAGAACAAAAATTTTAGCTCGAGATACAAAGATGCTATGCTCATCTGCAATTTTTTGTGGACAGGACAAAATTTCATTTCGATCTAATTTTTTTGTGCTTTGGGAAAGTTTTTTGGTATCATCAGCAGAACATGTGGTTTAAAGAAACGCAGTTCTTTTTTTACATCATGTACAGAACTTTTTTCGCTATGCAAAAAGTATTTCATCGACACTTGTCGCTTACAAGTGTAAACTGACCTTTATTGCACTTTGCTTTTATTAAATTAGAGGGGGCGCAATTTTTTCCTGCTGTTCAATTTGTGTTAAAAGTTTGTACATAAAGCTGTGTACCCATGCATACCTACAATAAAACTGAAATGTCAATATAATGTAAACTAGATAGATTGAAGTTATGCTATTAATATTTTAGTATTTAGTTTCGTGACTGTCTAAACTAGTACTATAAGTACCTAAATAATAATCATATTGCTTTATCGGGGCCATCAACAAACTAATTCAACTAAAATATTACTTCGATGAAGCTATTAAGAGACCTATTCATGGTCTATTACATTTTGAGACATAAATGGGAAATTACTGAATCAAATTTCCAGTATCCAATACGGCTTAAATGGTATAATACCATTAAAGTACTTCTCTCAATTTAATCCAGAATTTCAATGTGAAATTTGACTACCCGATTTGGGATATAGACATGACTTTATTTATCTGTGCAATGTGGCTTATCTTATACAAAGCTACTTTGTTCAGATTTTTAATCAACTCGACCTGAACTGAAGGTATCTTTAAATACCATTTTTTTTTATTAAGAATACTATATTCCCGCCATCCTCGATCAACTGAGAATATAAAATTCTATTTTTGTAATCATAAATCAAAAGTGCTATGAATCAAAAACTTAAAATAACTTTTCTGCAAAGTTGGCAGAAATGAGTTACAATGTTATTCTTCCCGGGTGTTGATGGAACACACCGGTCTTGAATAAAAAGTTTTAAATTCAGATAACCCACGGGAAGGTTACACAGTTTGTTTATAAACGAGGAATTCTTTAGATTTCAGTGTCAGTTCAGTTTTAGGTAGGTTTAAGGTCAACATAAGTGAAACATTGAGGTAAAGTAAACTCCATCTCAAATAGTATAAAGAAATGTGTTTTAGTTCCCCCAACAAATAAAATATGTTTCACTCACCCCCCAACCCTAAGGCTCGTATTTATTAAGCGATCTCATGATTGAGAGCAATATTGAGTGCGGATTTGACAGGTATACCTGTAATTATATATAATATAATTTTGTACTGAAATGACATTTCTGATACGAACTCAAATTCGCTGTCACTCTTGAGAGCTGATTATAAATACGGGCCTAAATTTTGGTCAGTATATTTTTTTACTCCCGGTATGTTAATGCACAATATGCACATATTTATGTATTGTATATTGCAATAGGTAGGTATAAATGTTGCGGTTGCATGAAGTTAGAAACGTACAACATTGTGGTCATTCGTATGTTAATTAAATTGACTGCATAATGTAGCGGCTCTATGTTGTTAGGTCGTAAGACACATATTTCTACTTTTTAAAAACCTGGAATTATTATAAAAATTGATTTTTAAGTTGAAAACAAATAACTGATTTTAAAAATAACTGTTGTACTTATGCAACTACGTAAAATAGAATAAAAAAATAGTACCTACAGAAATTTAGCCCATGGGTAAGTTATGCCCTTTTGTTAGTCGACCTCTTGTATTAATTGCAAAGATTGCAATTAATTGTTGCAAATGATACATAGAGATAGATATAATATACAAAATGTCAGAGGCTAATTGGTTATAGGAAAACTACAAAATATATACTAGGTTAAATAAGTACTGTATTATTTCAGCTCTACCATGGTACCAGAATTTAAACAAAACTAATACCGGGTGTTAATGACAGCGTACCGAAAACAAGAGGAGTTGCTCGCTCAGTCAATGAAACTGAAAAACTACCTATCAGCAGGAAACTCTTTTAGAAATAAATAGGTATGGGAAAGTAAAAAAAAAAAAAACCTGAAAGAAAGCTTCACACAAACTATGTCAGAGGCCAATCAGGTAATTTTATAAAATCTGATAACAGACCAGCCAGGTATCGGGTCTATTGAACTTACGATAATAATGTGTAATTAATTAATAATTGGCTGGCAATTTCTATAAGCTTTTAAGAATTGTGTTAAAATAGATAGATAGATAAATATTATCACGCCTGTAATAATAATAAATAGCAAAAAAATAAAAATTTAAAAATAAGAAGTAGAATATGAAGCCGTCGCTACAAGATCACCTCGTCGCCTTCCGTTATCAAGTCCATAGTAAATACAGGATCGCAATCTAACAATTTGTTTAATCAACACGTAATTGTGTATTTACCTTAACATTACCACCTGCTACCGTTTGTATTTGGGCCTTTTGACAAGGGCATAAGGCAGAGAGTTGAATGAACGTGTTGCGTATGACAGGTAGTTATTTTGTTGTAATGAAACTGGAGATTATTTAACAATAATAACTTTAATACCACAGATTTAAAATACAAAAGTCTATGCTGTTATATCACAGAATAACACAATATCTCATTTCAATAAGAACCGTAGAATTTACCAGCCACTCCACTTCTGAGACATAACCTGATGAATGCTGATGTCAGAGTTTAAACCATTTAAACTGCCTAAAGGGTTCTAACAGCAAAGACAGCAGATGAGATAGACGGTATTAATGCGTCATTCGAAGGACGGAAACATCTTTCATAATAGTCAGATTGCCAGAATGTATTATCCTAACCAAACTGGGTAAAATCACACAAGGTGATAAATTAATAAAAAGGTGACATCTTTGTGTTTCCTTCGGGAAAATCGAATCCATGTCCTCCGTATCGAGAACCCAAGGCTCAAACCACTAATAGTCCTCCCAACCGATCGGCCAACTGCACGGGACAAATTTTTAGTGCCCAAGTGTTTGCGCAAAACACAAGTGCACTCAATTCCTTCAATCTCTTATTCAGACTATTTACATGCTTCAGCCCCAAACTAAAACAACAAGACAAAGTCATTGTCCCCCGCCGGGAATCGAACCCGGGACCGCCGGGACAACCACTAGACCACGGAGGAAGTAAAATATCCTAATCGAGTACTGCAAATGAAGTTTGATTCTCATTATAAGAGGTCGTAATATAAAATGTTAGTAAGCATAGTATTCAACCTACCACGTTGCAAGTTTGCTTGCACTTGACACTTAAATATACAGGGTCCTAATTAAAACTAATTGGTATTTTAGCATCTATAAGTATATTGGATAATGAAACGTGATCTTTCTATGACGTTTTAAAAAAAATGTTATTTATGGGATCAAAGAACAGCGCTCTGAATACAAATATGCTTCGATTAATCCATCCTCTGACCTTACAGTTTCTAAGAACAATTTTGTCTTACAGGTAAAACAGGTAAATGTCTAACCACTAAATGTTCTACATACATACATAAATCACGCCTGTATCCCTAATGGGGTAGGCAGATCAAAAACGACCTAAACGTAGGTTGTTCCGCCACTTCTGACAAGTTTCGAGGGCTAATACAGATAAATGTTCTAAACGGAACAAATTATGATATCAAACTCTATTTAAAACCCAAGATAGAGCAATGACGATGATCTAATAACAAAAAGGCGTCAAATGACGGTCTGTGCGTCGCGCACGTTCCCAGGCCGTAAGCCGACGCTGTTGCTACTTGAGGCCAGGAAAATAGCGAATATTTGCAATAGCTAGCTTATGTTATTGCATTGTACTCATTGATATAGCGATAATCCCTGGGGGGTAGTGGGGTGGGATTGCTACGAATTTACGATTGCTAAGAAGACCCTGCAGTGGGTGGATGTGGGCTGAAGATGATGATGATGAAGAAGACAATGCGTGTGACTAGAGTGCAGACATTATCTAATACACACACATTATCCAATATCTCACGTCGCGTCGCGTCACGGTGTGAGCCAACGCTAAAAGGAAGTCGCCCTCGCCTCGTCCGTCAGGTCTGTCTGTTCATAACTGCTTCAAATCCCGCGACCTTAGTTAGTGGCCCCACAGAGAAGACAATGCGTGTGATGTCTGGCGAGATATTCCCGCGTGAGAAGCGAGGATTACTGGAGTCGCATTATTCAAACACACGGCTGATATTCACTATCGCATTTTCCGCCGCTGCAAACTTATCAGCCTCACAGGGAAGACGATGCGTGTGATGTTGAGATACTCCCGCGTGAGAAGCGAGGATTACATTATACAAACACACGTATATATCCAGTAACGCATTATCCGCCGCTCGCAAACTTAGTGGCCCCACAGAGAATACAATGCGTGTGATGTCTGGCGAGATATTCCCGCGTGAGAAGCGAGGATTACTTGAGTCGCATTATTCAAACACACGGATATATATACACTAGGTATATCACATTGTTACTACCTAGTTATACAATAAAGTGCTTAGTAGGTGTTTACTTCCTTTACAGCTAGCTATACTGGCTTATCCACCAAAAACAATTTCGGCAACAAAGACTTGGTCAAATAAAAAGTGAATTTCCGATTATTGTTTTTTAATAGGCTGAGAACCTTATAAATGAGTTGGAGGAGTGATTTTATGATTTATAGAGTGTGCTTTGTTTCGATACGACATCTAACAAGGTGTAACGATACGCCTTCATGTTTAGGCGCACCGTCACCCCACAAATATAATATTTCTTATAAATAACTTGATTTGATAAAAATTATCTATTCGTAAAATTATAATTCATTAAAATCGATTTAAGACATTTTGAATTTTGCGCCATTTCAGACGAAATCGCATCTGAGCTCTTATTGGTCAGATAGTTGTATGACCACCGCGAGATGAGAATCTGCAAGTAAACAAAAGTTTACAAACTTTCAGATTAGTACTTAATTGAATATTGTTCGAAAAATAACGATCATGTTCATAAATGAAAATAAACTTGAATATAGCCTTTTGATTATCCAAATATGAACCAATAGCATTCAGAAATAAACTTGCTATTTTGTTAACAATATTGCTTGTTAATCCATTCAATTTAAATATTGACCATTATAAAATACGGTATAAATATTTGTCAAATTATAATAAAGATCAAATACCATTAACATTAAAACGAAACAAAAATAATGTAAATCAAATGACTGACAAGTTCATTCATCACTGTCTGTAAGGATTACAGTGCCTCTCCGCGTTTATGGTGTATTGAGTGTGGCGAAAAAATGAACTAACTAGACCGTCAAGATCATACAATATAAAACTTCTTGTTCCATGTACATACATAGAATCGCAATACAAAATGACCTTAAGATAAAAACTCATTGTATTACGTGGAAGGTCTATTGGTTGTTCATATCATATATTTGATATTTTCTCCGACATGCAGCGCCACACTAAAATTCATGGGATGGAGCTGGCACATTCTATACGGAATTGTTGCGAAATTTGATCAAACTTCTGATTAAATAAATGGTGGGAATTGATTAAAAAGAACGATTGTAACAATTTAATAATTTTCGACTTAATTTCTCATGTATTTTACGTAAAATCCTTAATTTTGTAATAAATGGGAAAAGCGCCATCTGTTCTCAAATTAGAATACTTTTAGGGCTAGCCTCCTAGGCTGACTTAAGGTTCGAATCCGGGAGCCAAAGCTATTGATTCGTGGAGGGTAGTGTTGGAAAAATCTTGGCTGAGATTGTTGCCGTCCCTTTTTGTTCTCTTATGAGCGACAGTGACAGGTGTGAAATTCTATTGGTTAAGTCATGATTTTTGTAACTACAAATTGCTACCATTGGTTATTACTCGACGAATTATAAAAGTTTTGATTCATTAGCGATTTTCAAGTATTCCGTGGTAATCGTAATTTTGTAGGTTTACACAGACGCTTCCTTGGAAAAACATGCGGTTGTGACACTTTCGGAAAGGCGCCGGGAGCGACGGTCGCAACTTGGAAGAGGTTCTTGGTTCCAGGGAAGGCGACGGGTGCTGGTGGTGCCATGGCGTCTGCTGCTATTTATCTGGTCAGATCTTTCCTTATATTTCGTAGATACAGAATATAACAGTGAAATATAAAGTTTTGTAATCGCGTAACGTAAGCAAAAGCGTATGAGTTTGAGTGTCGGTACTAAGCCGTGTCAGCCATATTGTTTCCTAGTCATTGTAACTACGTAAATGAAATTCATATTTTTCATAAGTTAGATTCTTGTAGAATGTTGGTTAAAATCTGTGATATTCTGGTTCTACATCATTGTCATGTGTTTTACCTTATCTCCGTGTACATTCTACATTTTTACTTCGGATTGTGAGTTCTACCTACGATAAATTTTATGTGTACATTTCCAGGAATTTTCCATACGTTTTATTTTATTGAATATGTGTGAAGCTGTGATTTAAGTGTAGGTACCTATTTTTAAGAAATTATATTTTGATTGAACGAAAATAAAAGTACGGAACGGTAGGTAGTTATAATTATAACCACGACGTGTGGGTACGGAGCGGTAGGTAGTACGTTGTGCGCTTTGCCTCGTAGGTGCATTTGGTTAGAGCCTTCGGTACTCATAGTGCGTGAGCTAGAACGTAGGTTCGATTTCGTTTAAATTATTTACAGTTTCTTCCGCGGGATAGTTTCTCGTTAGGTCACGGGACTGCGATATAGTTGTTGGTTATTTTGCAGAGTAGGATTGTTTCAGGATTTTGTGCGTCGGAGGGTACGTTTTGGTTTGACGTTATTTCAATAGGTTAGTGTAAATTTGAGCGATAAGTTGACCTACATTCAATCTGGTATGTAAAATGTAAGTTCGTAAATTTGTAAAAATGTAGTCGCACTTATTCCTCCATAGCAAATTCGGTGGTGTAGTAGCACGACATGTCGATATCCAGAAATTATTAATCTTGTTGCGGAACTTTTGTACTACTTTTAAGCTAGTTCGAGTCAGACGTGAGAAGCGGTCACCCATCCATCAGCGGTCACCCATCCATTTTAAATCGTACAATTTTTATTAGTAAGAAATAGTTTCAAAAATAGTTCGAATTTGTTGATACATTGTTCTTAGATTTACCCTGCAGAAATTTGAGGCGTGGTTTTAGATTATTGTTAATTTGTTAGTAGTATAGCCAGATTGTTTAGGATATTGATATCAGAATTAGGTGTACCTACCGGGAATTAGACGGATCTTCAATATAGGTGGACATTCCGGGCATGCGATGGATCTTCAAGAATATTAGGTGTACCTACCGTGAATTCGAAGCTTCAATAATATTAGGTGGACATTCCGGGAATTTGGCGGACCTACTACTGATAGAAACGGATATTATTATTTTAGATTATTTAGGTACTGCAGTTCCAGTTTAATTCCGAGACGTGGATGTTCCAACCAGAAGGGTGACAATTACAGTTTTGAAAAGGTAATATCTACTTTTATTCAGTATTTAATGTTCATCTACATATTTTGACTACAACTAAATATTATTCAAAATTCAGAAATGCAAAGTTTAATAATCTTTTGATACATCTTTTTATACCTAATTCAGGAAACTTTTAATTCCATTTTTTGAATATTTTCTCATCAGCAATTTTACTAATGACATTTTAGTAATAGTTATCTAACTAACATTTTTAACGGATTTAGAATGAATGTCATATTTAGATTCAAGGCCATACTAAAATGCCAAGCAGTGGAAATTTTAAGCATTTAGAGAGTTACATTTCCGTAACTTTTATTCGTATAAAGTTTCTTATTGTTTTGATACAATTTAACCAAATGTTTATTACCAGCCTTTTATATGGAGTTGCATAGAAAGTTGCAATGTCAAGAGTAATAAATAAAGAAGTTACTTTTATGAAAGTGATGTTGAGTTTGAGCGTACTAGGCCAAGCTAAGACAAAGCCTTAATAGATTTCTCTAAATAAAGAATGGGAAACTATACAAGTACAGTTCGATTCACCATTTCTTATTACTTAGTTCAAAGAAACTAGGTTTGACAATTTTAAAATACAAAATTGATGTTACTTTTTAGTAGAAGGTTGAAAATAAATATTTACCTTTAATTTAAAGTAAATTCTGCAAAAGTTTCAATTATGTTTTGTTTGCAGTAAATTCTCTTCATATCTTCATTTTATTTTATTTTGAAATAGATTCTTTCTGACTTTGTAATGGAAGATTAATGTTTTTTGTTTTCAAATATATATTTTCATAGATTCACAATTCTAGTGAACAAGTAAATCTAGATGTCGTGAATTCATTTGTTCCATTAAACTCAGTAAATGTAAATTCAAAAGAAATCCTGATATTAAAATCACAGTAAAACTAAAGTTACCACATCATTAAATACAAAAATGAAATACATTATACTCAAATTAAATAATGAATTAATGTGAAAGGTTTTCATTTGGAATACCTAACCATACACTAGGTTCAGGAACAAACCTAGATTTGATGGATATACCCTCTTGTCCTCTTGTATACTTAGTAAAGTATGACTAGACTGACTGACAAAAATATTGCATTTTGACTTGAATTAAAGATACTTCCCCTCATATCAGGATTAAATATATTGGAGGAGCTCTGTCCAGAGTCTGGCTGACGAGGAGCACTGCACGGTGGCGGGAAAGGGCGGTGCCCCGGCTTTACCAAAAACACCAAAAATGCTGTTGTAGTTTTATCTTGTTTGAAACAGCAAATTTCTTTCAATATATTTGAATGCTAAGATTATTAGTCTTCCTCACCCTTTTAAATCTTTATTGTTGAACGTTTACTAAGTATTAGGATTATTTTTATTCTATTCATCTTCATCATCACTTTCGTAAGTTTTGTATTTTCTATTCTAATTTACTATCATTAGGCAAAGTAGGTTATACCATTCGAGTCATTAAAGTTCAGGGGTTACAACAGCGGTTCGCAACTTTAGGTCCTATTATACTACTAGACGTTCATTTGGCCAAATACTAATCTCATTAAATTGAAACCAATTCTGTTACTTTAAGTTCTTTCTTTTCTTCTATTTACAGTGTCTTCAGCCTTGTCCATGTCCAGCCTTCTGGGAATCGTGTCTGATGGATCCGTGCTCTATCTACGATTAGTGTTGCGTTTTAGTGTAGTTAATAATTATCTCCTTGAAGTGATTTACTTGCAACTGAAGAATTTTAATTAAAGTTTTCGTATCTTAATTTCATCTTTACATTTACTAAAATCGTCCTTTAAATTCTCAACATTTAGCTTTTCTTAATTTCTTTTACTTCTCTTTTCTTAATTAGGGTTAAAAAAAAAATAGGGCTAGGTTAGGTTAGGGGTAAATGTTACAAAGGGTAGTATATTTTGCTGTAGTTAGAGGTAGTAGGTATAATAAACTACATAACATCTCATATTCCCTATAAGGAAAAGACGTGTGGTTCAAATATTGTCAAAGGCTGTGGCGCGGTGATGGATGCTCGTTTTTATCTAAATTTATCTAGTCTAACCGCTTCTAGCTAAGTCCGAAATAAATCTATATTGAGAAAGATAGGAGATGCTTCGAAGGGCATTTTAAGCAACCGGTCCTGCTAGCTATCTAACTGTTAGTATCATGTCAGAAGCCTATTTAATTTAGCGATTTTAGACGACGAAAGAAAATATTAATTTTAAAAGTTAAAGTAAGCTAAGCAATGAAACCTAGTGCGGGCTAAATCACCTAAATGTCTTATAAATAGAGATTCCATGCTTCGGAGAGCACGTAACGCTGATGCTGGCTCAAGCTTGACCGAAAATTATCTTTGTTAAAACACAGGCCAGCTAAAAGTTCTCTGAACTCAAACGAAATTAAGAAAACTAATAAGTATTTTCGCTCGACTGCGTTATTCCGCATTTCTCCAACAGTAGCATTGACCAAAGTTTTTATTGCATTTCCTTGTTTTGAAACAGAATTTGAATTTTTCCAGCATCGCACTTTGAGCCCGGGTTTTAACCGGACTTTGTTTAAAAGCTTGAAAGCTCACAAAATACGGTGAAAATTTTAGTCCAACGGGATTGGTCGAATTTGTGGCCATGGTTGTGTTTTAAACTAGTGGTGTTTTCTTCCCTGGACTGGGAGTGATAGCAAAACACAGAATGTTCCAGCTACTTCTGCTCGCGGGTATGCTGTAGAAACCAGCTAAACCTCTGCCTACCCCGAAGATAATCCATGCTGTCGGATGAGTCATATGAATAGTCGGTCCTGCGCTGCGCCTAATTTCTTTCTGGTCGTGACATTCAGTCTGTCCTAATACCTAGTCATTGAAAGAATAGGGAGTGCATTTGTGTGTTGCGCAAATACTCTGGTACTAAAATCTGTTGATCTCTGGAAGATTGGCCGCCATCAGTACCATTACCGAAAATCCGTTGGGAGCACAGAAGAGTAAAAGATGTTGGGAGCTCCCAGCGACTTCTCAAATCAGTGGTTGGGAGGACTAATTACATTTTCCAAGAGTGTTTGTATTTCATGGGCAAAATTTTCACTCGATTTTCTAAAATGCACTGCATAATAATTTCATATTCGGTCCCACCGTATTGGGCACGTGCAATTTCATGCACGTGTAGGTAAGTACTTACTGTACGAATAGTGTTGACATTAATACACCTTAAGTTTGTACAATAGTGTTATTAATACCAGGTCTATTGGGGTGTAATGACATAACAAACAATTATTTCCAGTAAGTCGTTGGGCTGTCACTGTCTCTGATAGTGGTCGTCACAAACCATATCAGAGGCC
The DNA here is from genome assembly GCA_029255725.1 of Scrobipalpa atriplicella. Taxonomy (NCBI): domain Eukaryota; kingdom Metazoa; phylum Arthropoda; class Insecta; order Lepidoptera; family Gelechiidae; genus Scrobipalpa; species Scrobipalpa atriplicella. The sequence goes on along the minus strand of JARACY010001416.1, from coordinate 2,686 downwards.
GAATAGGCGGTTCAAAAACTCTCGCTAATAAAAGTACTTACCTCCCTCCATGGTGAGTTAATTAACTAAAGTATTATATATTTTTATATACGATTTTGAGCTTTAAGAAAGTTATTTGTTATCAATTAGGTATAATTAGTAGAAAATATGGTTTAAAGAAACAAAGTACTTTTTTACACCCTGTATGTCAAATTCAATGCAGATTCTTACACATTTAATGTAATTTTTTTTCTCAAAGAAAATTGAGAATGAGAAATGTAATACCAACTACCTACTTTGCTTTCCCGTGAAAATCAGACGTGAATTCGCATAGCGTGAAGCTAGTCATTTAATCTGATTGATTTATGCTGTTTACCATACAGACAGAATGAATTTGCAATTTCTGTCTAGTTTACCAAGCTTACCTGACGATAGGTCAACAAAGGCTCTGCAAACATTTTGATTGGTTCGAGTCACATTAACTGCCTCCGTGGTCTAGTGGTCTGAATCATGGGCTCCCGATCCGGAGGTCCTGAGTTCGAAGTTGATATTTGTTAATTTATTACTTTGTGAGATTTTCCCCATTTTGGTTCGGACAATACAGGCTGAATCAACTGTTATCTATAAAAAAAGGATTCTGTGATTCGCAGGGCACGTTTAGCCGTCGGTTTCGGTCGTAGTCTTGACAGAAGTCGTTACGTAAAACATGACAGAGTCCTATTAGCTGTACTATTTAAAACTCTGACACCAGGGTTCTTCGGGTAGTTCGATTGAGACCCACAGCTTAACTTTCCCTCCTAAAATCAGGTAATTCAGACTGCATTGTTCTAACCAAATTGGGAAAAGTCACACAAAGTAATAAATTGACAAATATCAAAGTAAATTACACTATAATGATTTAAATAAATACACATAACCTACCTTATGTAAATGATGACTCAATCCTACCATAAAATGGTGAAATGTGGCACTAACACTGAAGATTTCACTATGCCTATGAGGTTGCATTTTCACTACTGGTATCACCATTTTGGTCACATTTTACAACAAGACCTTTCAAAGCCCTAAAGAAATGTTTATTTTTTTATAAAAATAAAGTAGATACTCTATATTACAAGATAACTGAACCAGAATCTTCAAACCATAAATGGATATTAAACTGCCACTAAAAATATTAGTTAGAAAAATATTCCAAGAGCTGGCGCACAATTTAAACTTCTAACTAGATAGAAGATACAACAGTCTTTTACGTCAGTTTTAAAACCTGACATGTAAAGTTTAATTTATACTGAAACAAGGTGGAAACCTACATTATGGAAGCTTCACGTAGACAAGGCTCTATGCTTAGTAATATTTCAGAATAAGCTTTTTAAATAAAGTTTGTATTAGAGGAAAATATATTCATAGAATAAATTATTTTTAATACAAATGAGTTTTATTTTGGATGGGACTTTCTAAAATCTAATATGTTAGTAGCTGTTGTAAGACTTTCTTCAAGGAATATTTATTTTTATTATTTTATTTATTATCTTAGTATAAGTCGGAACATGAAATCATATAGTACGTAAAACATCATTAGCTCTTATACTACTTTAGTAAATTGATGCTAACGAGACCTCGGCATTGGTCAAAGTGTGAAAACCAAACTAATTTGCACATTTGGTATAGATATAGCAACTTATGTATGTAGAAGTAGAACAAACGTAACATGCACGTTAAAAATTGCGATGATCTTTACAGATCCGAGTTTTTTTTTTATTTATCTTTTTGCATTCATTACAAAAACCTATCTCGCTAGTAGATATTCTAGTACCTTTCTTAATATAACCTATAAGTATGAAGAGAAAGATCGTGCTTTTGCATGTTTCTTTTTAGTAGACGCATCATTGACGGCCTCCCACAAGGTGGACCGACGATTTGCCCCCGTAGCATGCGGCCGCGATAAGGCCCTGATAGCCGTTTTATCACACATTTCATCGCATCTATCTGTCAAATTGTATGGGAGTTTGACAAATAGATGCGATATATTCGTTATCGCGCGACGGCATGCCACAGGGGCAGGTGAAGGTCGCGGGAAGCTGCTGGATGTGAAAGACGCTAGACTGATCATCGTGGAGATCCTTGGGGAAGGCCTATGCTCCCGCCGAACCTATAATATCGCGTAGACAACCAAGCTATAAAAACCGAATTAGAACAAACAAATTTTGCAGAGGTACTCAGAAATTATGATGTAAATGAAGCTACAAATAAGTTTATTGAAATTCTAAGGTCAGCTATATCAAAACATACCATCACAATGAAAATACCTAGAAGAGAAAGAAATATTAAACCCTGGATTACACCAGGCTTGCTGAAATGTATCAGGGTCCGAGATAGATTACACATTAAGTCAAAAAAGCAGCCGGATAACGAAATAATTAAAATAAATATTCCTTGAAGAAAGTCTTACCAACAGCTACTAACATATTAGATTTTAGAAAGTCCCATCCAAAATAAAACTCATTTGTATTTAAAAATAATTTATTCTATGAATATATTTTCCTCTAATACAAACTTTATTTAAAAAGCTTATTCTGAAATATTACTAAGCATAGAGCCTTGTCTACGTGAAGCTTCCATAATGTAGGTTTCCACCTTGTTTCAGTATAAAATTAAACTTTACATGTCAGGTTTTAAAACTGACGTAAAAGACTGTTGTATATCTTCT
>JARACY010001415.1:0-58992 GCA_029255725.1 Scrobipalpa atriplicella | reverse complement strand
GAGATACACAGTCAGACACACTTTAAATTACACCATATGAAGCTTAGAGAAATATTATTGTAAGGGACAAGAGTGATAACTGGTGCAAGGTTATGTGTGATGGATCGTACTGTTTCCTGAAAGCATCCATTAGTTTAAAGCCGGTATAGAGAGGCACTTGAATGCTTTATAGAAATAAAAGTAGCTTTTTTACTAAGCTCTACCTCTGTATAGTACGACCAGGCCACAGACCAGGCTTATAATAAACGTGGGCGCGGCGCGGATGCTGCACTCTAGGAGAACCGTTAAAATTGGCGTTCGCAGTAAGTTGGCAGCGTTAGTTCCATTTCATCGATACTTGTGAATATGTTTTATTGTTTTGAGTTTTTATTATTCATAGACGGTGAAATTTTACTATTAAAAGCAAATTCGTCAAAAAGTACAAAGTAGAAAAAGGAACAAGTTGAAATGTTACGCCTGTAACAATTACGCTGGCAAAGCGTTTCTGAGTATTTGCTATATTAAATTAATGAGGCACTTGGGGACCCTTAAAACCTGAATTACTGTGCTTGTTCAGCGTGTTTATATTCTTACGAGAGCGAAGGGAAATGAAGATTAGAAGCGCAGCAGAAGCGACTGATAAAGAATTTTAAGAAATCACAATTGTATGCGAAATATCCATAGGTAAAAAACAAGGAACCCATCATCTTCCTAGCCTTTTTCCCGTATTTCATTCACGGGGTCGGCTACCTAATATAGGGAATCGAACGAGGGTACTGGTTTTTACACAGAGCGACTGCAACACAGAAGGCAAACCAGACCCAGTCCTAGATAAAAAAACTTTATTGAATTATTTACAAACAATTTACAAAATAATAATACTAGCAACAACAAAAGAAAATAAAAATAAATTATATACAAACCTAACTAAGGATCCCGTTCCCGCTGGCACCCGGCCCAAACGTGCCCATAATGCTGGCAGCATTGCCGCGTTGAATGGCCAGAGCTATTTGTTGGACCAGGAACGAGCAGGAACGAGAATCACGACCACAATCTCTCAAGCGCCGCCCTATCTTGCGCACAAAGTCTTTAGTCCTAGATTAGGTTACACAACCTTTGAATTTCTTCGTAGGTGTGTGCAGGTTTCCTCACGATGTTTTTCTTCACCGTAAAAGCGCCGATTAAACGCACATATGAAATTTGAAAACCGAAAAACACATTTGGCACATGGTGGGATTCGAACCACGACCTCCTGCACAGAAGGCCGCGGCCCTATCCACTACACCATCTAAACTATGTATAAGATTCCAAATGAGAGCGATAGTCGTTCTCTGTAGCTGTCTGTCTTTTGGTACCAAGCAGCTGACTGTGTCTAGTACTAGCTTGCTTAAAATTCTAGCTCGCTTCGCTCGTACAAGCACGCAAAATTTATTCCTGTTATGAACTGACCCTTAGACTAAAAAGAAACCCCATCGGAAATAAATAAAGAAACATTATTATTTAAACCACGCGATCCCAAAGCTCAGCGTTATTACAATCTTTAAATACGAAATCGTGTAATCTAAAGGCCGATAATCGCACAATATTCCTGAAATTCAGTACACGGGCGAGTGAGCCTTCCTTTCTTGTGTATGCAAATATAAGGCGGCTAACAGGCAAATCCTTTTTAAGGAAATTCTCGCAATTTCACGCATTTCTCGCTTCTTTAGCGTCGCCATTTGCTTTTTTGTACACAAAACGTATACGATTTTTTTACGCAGTGAACATTGCGTGTCGATGATTTGAAAGACTTCGAATGTGGGATATAAATTCCGATTCTTTTTCACGCATACTATTTGCTTCTTATAAAGAAAAAATAATGAGCTATAAAGCCAAAACACATATATTTAGGCAATTGTTCACCGCGCGTGTTTGTGATCTTCCATACATTTTGAAAGAACACAACTTTGTGCGCAGGCTAAAAGCCTGACCATAAGTATTAATAAATTACACAGGACCTTGACCCTGAAAAGTATAATATAACCATCATTATTTAAAATGTGCGCGCCAAGTAGCGTCGCGTCCCTTCCCGGTGTGAATTGACCCATTTTACTACGTGATTCCAATCATAACCAAGTCCAAGGCATAGTCCAAGGTGAGTTCTTAGAAATTAAGTAGCACATCTATTGACCCACTTCATATTGATACTGCCTGTACCCTTTAATACGGGTAAGGGTCATGGTCACTTATTTCCCCCCATCTACCCTATAAACTGCCGTGATGACCTGACTGCTTCACTGGTCTTTCGAACCCGTCTCAATATTAATAATGCTGTAGGTCTTTAGTAAAGGTAGGTAAGGCGAAATTTAAAATGACTTTAGTAAACTAGGGCCCGTATTTATAAACAACTCTCAAGTTTGACAGCGAGTTTGAGTTCGTATTAGAAATGTCATTACAGTACAAAACGACCTGTCAAATTCATACTTAATATTGATCTCAATCTTGAGATCGATTTATAAATACGAGCCTAAGTAAAGCGAAATTTGACGACTGAGTCCTGTAGGTTTTTAAACAGCGGGGCCAAGAATTTTATATTTGAATGTATGATCGTTTAGCCGAACATGTGAAGCCATTTTACCCAAGTGAAACCCTATACCATACCAAAACACTGTCTCACTTCACCAATTAACTATATATAACTGTCACCAACCGTTTCAGCATGAATAATTGAATTCATAACGAATAGAAATCGTTCTGAGAAAGTTACCAATATTTTATTAAAACAAATCAAAATTTCAAACTGGTTGTAAACGAGTAACAATTTGGTAACAATTGGTAACAATTTCTGACTGCGACCTCAATCGTTTCAAAGTCTTTGATGTTCTGCTCTGACCCCAATTATTTTGAAGTATTGAATTGTAAATAAAACATTCTTTGTGAGAGACCCTTAATTTCTGAAGTAGATGCTTGCGTTGAGTTTATTTTAGCTGATACATTTCATTATAATAAAGTGGGTGAAGTGGATTTTTATTGAAAGGTTCTTTGTTGAGAATATTGCTCTGTTCACATATTTTGCTTACACCAACGAGTTTTTTTTAATGATTATAAAATATATTTAAAAATATCTTTTATAGTATCGAAGATGTATTTAGCCTATATTGCCCACACTGCTGAGCAAACACAGTCACACAAATTTTTTAGTTTTGATGCTCTACCTTCCCGTAAGGGAAATAGGCATAATTTGATTTACTTAATTACCTATTTATTTTGCTTTTGAGATACCGAAGAAAAAAAACGAATAGAATGGAATATACCAGGTCGCTTTAGTCAATGCACAAAAAAGAATGATTTTTCCATACAAATACTCTGATAGAGGCGATCATTTTGTATGAGAAAGTATTTTTTTCTGGGGTTAGCCTGAAATAATTAAGCTACCCCTATAAGTTTCTGGCACGCTGTCTCTAGGCTCGTATTTATAAAGCGATCTCAAGATTGAGAGCAATTTTAAGTGCGGATTTGACAGATCATTTTGTACTGGAATGACATTTCTGATTCGAACTCAAACTCGCTGTCACTCTTGAAAGCTGATTATAAATACGGGCCTTAAACCCCGTCCGTATATTGATGGACGTACCCATCTTTTTCAGGAAGCGTACATTAGCAGAATGACTCGATTTCTTAGCTTTACAAAGAAATTGCAAATAAAATAGACTTAGTTTCATATTTACTCTCTCCAAAGAATAGATTGATTTATTTACCCATGATCGTAAAACATTCATGACTCATAAAACAACCCTCGTATATTTTTATAGTAGTGCTCATAATACGTCAAGGCTAAGTCTTGGGGTCTGGACTAAAAGCCTAGGCCCAGTGATGCTCAATATTTGAAAAATAAATTATATGACCTTTTATGTTCTGCGGTCGGTTGCGATCGCTGTATTTGACAGTGACAGCTAATCTCAACTAAAATGATTGTCGTCTCTTTCTGTGATTAGTTCTTATAGTCGTTTTTCGTGTCATTAACAACACCGAATTGTTACCAGTGTTCGTTACTTTCGTTTGCCTTTTGTACCTACCCAAAATTTCATGAATTTGATGATGAAACTTAGATACTAAAATTCCTTGATTTCGTTAATGTTTACAAACTTAATTTTTACTGGTAACTAGTAAAACTTTTATGGACCATTATCACATTCTCATGTTTTATATTTTTAGCTTCAGTTCAGTAAGTTAAATAATTTTACCAAACTTATAAGAATATTAAGCCCAAGAAATGTAATATCGAGTGTGGGCTTCTTTTAAAAAGTTCCAGAACCCTAGACTTTTCTTGACTTTGTAAAAGTTGAGTGCCACCTAATCCATCTTAGAGAAATATATAGTCTCTTTTCCAGCAAAGCCTTTAAAAAGAAAGTTTTTTTTAAATAACATACCAAAATATTTATACTTACCACTAATAAGTATACAGGAAAATGTGTTTGTTTGTTTGTTACAAATAAACTCAAAAACTACTGAACCGATTCCAAAAAATCTTTTACTATTAAAAAACGACTTTCACATCGTTCACTCTGAGTAACAAGACTGATAAATTCGACAAAGTGGCTACGACCTAGGTAGCTCAATTGGCAGAGCGATAGAACGGCATTCTGAAGGTCGCAGGTTCAAAATTCAAATCCTGTCCGAGGCGAACTTATTATTTCTTTCTTTTCATGCTAAAAGGAAGAAAAGCTGAATTTACCTTTTGCCATTTCTCTGAACGAAACGAATCCTTTCTTTCAAGGTAAAACCCTTGTAGTCCAATCTCAAGTTGCTGTGAAGGTTATATATCAAGCCTAGTACCCTATAAAGTACTCCGTTTATGGCTTCAAGGGTCCAGCCCTTTTGATAAAAAGGCGCGGTTGTGCCTAATGAACTCTTGTTACCCTTGGGAGGAAGTCTTTTATATTTGGATTGTAATTTATAACAAAGAAATTGAGGTTAATTCATAAAAGTTTACCTTTCATCGTGGAAAGGCAGATGTCTTTTTATACTGGGTTTATTTTGTAAAATACAACAAAAAGAAAAGACAGATACCGTCACTTTTATTCGTTTTATTTTTGAAATGTTTTGTGCTTCTACGTTTGATCAGTAGAATTAGAAAGAATAATAAAAGGATTTCAACCTCTTGCCTCACCCAAGACATTACTTTCTGTTCTCGTAACCATCTTGAAATGCGCTAATGCGGAATTTAAAAAAAAAGTCTTAAAGCTTTTTATTTTTTTTATTCGATAGTCTAGAGGTGTCTGTCTTCTAGCAATGCTATTCCATTGAGAAATGTCTACTGAAATGAGAAACCTTACTTTTTGTGATTATTCTATGCATTTTCAGTTGTTACGAGCCTTGTGCTTCTGATCTTGTGCTTGTGGGTTCGATTCGGGGAAACACAACGTTGATATTAGTGATCGTCCCACAAACCATGTCAGAGGTCTATTAGATATCACTACATAGTATAAAACAAAGTCACTTCCCGCTGTCTGTCTGTCTGTATGCTTATATCTTCTAAATTACGCAACGGATTTTGATGGGGTTTGTTTTAATAGATAGGGTGATTCACGAGGAAGGTCTATAATTATGTATAATACATCAGCAATGCACGCGTGCGGAGCCGGGGCGGGTCGCTAGTACTTACTATTCTGTGTTTCAAAAACTCTAGCACCAGAGTTCATCGTGTTGTTCGCCCGTCGATCGAAGATGAAATAAGCTAATGTGATTGCTTACCATAAAATCGATCGTACCTTGCCTTCTGACTATTACCAAAAAATATCACAAATTCACAAGGATCGTTGAACCCAAAAGCTCAATATTATATTGAAAAGGGTAGCCAAACGGTAAGGCCAAAAGGTTTTACCAATTGATTTCGCCCGTTCAATAGATATGACGTTATGTTTATGAGGGACATTGTCGTTGAAACTTTGCCTTTCATGTTTCGAATAATTTACTAATACATTGTAAACCTCTCAAAACTTTTGATAGTATCTAGGCCAAATTTAACCCTACAGGGATGGATCGAGATCACTCAGGAGCCTAGAAAGCATTGGGTATTCTCACACAACCGCTCTGGTGAAAGGGTGTATTTTCTTTTGCCTTCTACCTACTAAAACAAATCCTACATAAGTCCACTGCTGGACATTGAGTGATTACCGTAATATACTTTGCTAGGAAAACTAATCTGCTACTGCTACTACATGGATATATTCCTTAGTCAGCTTCTTCGATACTTCAAGGAAATACAAAGGTGATGCTATTCTAAACCAACATCACACGACGAGTCGACTCCCAATCCTTCATTAAAAAAAAACCTTGTGACTCTTGATAAAATAGATACAAAATTCTTAACCCCTTTCTCCATCTTTCCAGATTGTTCGAAGAGAATCAAGACCTGCTAAACATGTTCGAGAAATTCCGGCAATGTCGGACGAAGGAGGAGCAGATCAACTCCATGGAGCTGGCAGAACACGCCAACAATGTGATGAACACCCTGGATGAAGGCATCAAGACCCTGGACGACCTGGACAACTTCTTCCAATATATTCATCAGGTTGGAGCGAGCCATAGGCGGATACCTGGGTTCAAGGTGGAATATTTTTGGGTAAGTATTTGGGACTCATACTTCGATCTCAAGATTGAGAGCAATATTAAGTATCGATTTGACAGCCCGTTTTGTACTAAAATGACATTTCTGATACGAACTCAAAGTAGCTGTTACTCTTCAGAGCTGATTATAAAAAACAGGCCTTAGTATAGGTACCTAAACACTAGTTAGTATACTACATGAGATTACGTATCCATCGTATTAATAGACAAAAGCCATCTCAGAGTATTGTGACTGCTGTAGTGAGATTTCAATATATTGAAACCTGTCAAAGGTTTTATCTGCTGGTTTTAACAGCAATACACATTCTAATCTGAAATGTTCATAAAATTAGGACATAGTTACCTAGAGTTTTTGACAAAAAATCTGCGAACATGCAGAAATCTCATCTCTAAGACCTGTATAAATTCGAGCTACTCAATAAGTTAACAATTCCATTTCATGGGTCGTCTGCCTTTATTTGATCCTCTCTCTTTTGATATCACATGCCCGGAGTTATCGTTATGAATTTCACGGGTTCGCACACAAGAGCGATTTATCTTGATGAGGGATTGTTCTTTAGAAACTATAACATGTTTTTTTTTATTGGTGTTGCTCTTGACTCTTGGGTCAATTCACACCGGGACGCAACACGATGGATGAGACGCAGCGCACAGGTTGCAGGCGCAAGGCGTGACACAATAAAGAACTTCATTTACTATGCAAAAAGATGGTCATTTCATCGGCAGAACTCGAAAATTCTGCCGCGCGGTGCTTGTTTTACAAGAAGATGATGTAGTATATCTTCAAGCAGCTTTACGCCGCGTCGCGTCACGTGTCATCGCTTCCGGGTGTGAACGAACCTTACATTCGCCTAAATTAAGTCTACAAACCGTGAGGAAAGCAATAAGTAGCTTAAAAATTGTACAATTGTTGTTACTTTCCGAAACAAAGCAGAAGTTAAACAAACTTTGTGTATCAAAGTGAATGCACAGTCGCTTTGAACCTCCGCTTGTAGAGTACGACAACAGTTAAAATGAACGTGACAAAAAAAGAAACTAAACGCCACCATCTAGAGATTTGACAGTTCTTTCCATACTGCTTCCATGCTGGACTGGAAGTGAAAGAAGAACATAGAATGTGTCAGCTGCATCTCCTCCCGGGTATGCTGTAAAAAACCAGCTCAGTAGGTATATTGTAATTTACACGATGAGCTGACAAGCTGTCACTATAGCAAGTACTAACATATCTATCTGAAATGACCCTAAAAGCTCGTCAGACGTGGCAGAACGACCTTTGTTTGGGTCGTTGACGCTCTGTCTACCCCATTAGGGATAAAGGCATGGTTGTATGTATTTGTTTATGTATCTTTCTGTACTGCAGCGCCCCCCACCCATGTTCATTAAAAGCTTTGTCGTACTATAGTTTCAGAATGATCGAAAGCTAACAAAGAATAATGAAATGAAAACTAAACGATACTGCTTCGAGATATTTTCCATATCAAAGGAGATTAATCTGATATTCTTCTCGTGTGCTCACTCATATTTTTGTTATTTTTATCCTCTAACTAAAGCTATATGCTTTTTCTGAATATACCTATAACCTTAGAGCAACACGGCCTTCCGCTCGCCCGGGCCGAAGGCCGTGATGCTCTAAGCCTATAACCTACTAATAAACCTTTTCAAATTAATATTTCTTTCTATGAAAGATGAAGTTGATTAGGTACAGCTCTCTACGGCCCGTATTTATAATCAGCCCTCAAGAGTGACAGCGAGTTTGAGTTCGTATCAGAAACGTCATTCCAATACAAAATGAACTGTCAAATCCGCACTTAATATTGCTCTCAATCTTGAGATAGCTTTATAAATACGAGCCTACAAATTCACATTTTTCTAATGAAAAACTTTTATATCTTTTGGTGAAGACAACGCAAGATTAATTAGCTGATAGTTCCTTGCTTTGGAGTTTGGAGACACGTTATACCCACCGTTGACGGTTGCTGTTTTTGATAGTAATTTTACGACTTCAAATGAAGAGTTTAAATTTTTTTGACACGATCAGGATTCATCTGGTTGTTTTTTTTTTCTGAGCTTAGAAATCAATAAATTCTTTACAATCTGTACAGATGCTGTTTTCCTTTTCACAGAAAATCGAGGCACCTTTCCTAGCGGCAGTAGAGTCGACTCTCGGCGATCGCTACACTCCGAACGTGGAAAATATCTACAAAATCACCATCAAGTTCATACTAGAGACCCTCGTGGATGGCTACGAGAAGGCTGGCAACAAAACCACGTGAGCTGGAGAGTGAACGGCCAAATCGGCTAGATGCCAGACGAATAAATTAAAAAGTTAAATGTGAATGAATGAACGAGACCGAGATTCGAACTTTGAAATTGGAACGGCCTTTTGAGATTCGTGGATTCGTGTAAAGAAATGTGAATTTATAATGTGTCAATTTACAGATGAAAGGAACACTTTATGTAAATGTGTATAATGTTAATAAAAAAGTATTTGTTATATTGTATTATAGTTGTAACGTTTTTCCTTTAAGTGTCTGTGTTCGATCTATACGCGTTATATTTGACCAAAAATTACGAAATTTGGTCGTCAAAGTTCACTCAGCAGGGAACACGTTAGAAATTCATTAGTACGCTTTTTAATAGTATAACTATTATTTTAAGGAATAGCAAATTATGTAGATAAATAGTACCCACGCATGTGGTGTGAATGTGTGTATATTTTCTAATATAGATGTCACAAAGCTTGTTGAATACAGTATGTCCACGCTTTGAAAGAACGTGGCGAAAAAAGGAACTAGCCGCCATCTTGGGATTTGACGTTGATTTGACAGTTCTTCTTATACTGCAGCGCCTCCGCTCACGTTTATTGAGAACCGCGTCCTACTGTTAGGGCGAAACTCGAGCCTCGGGCGAACGATAACGAATGAAATATTTTTCCAAGATGGCGCCACGACAGGAAAATCATTCGTTCATTACGTAAATCTATTGTATAACTAATTTCACTGCCTTTTCCCAGTCATGTAAAACGTAACTCTATTTTCTGAGAAATAAAAAATATTTTCCAACAAGTAGCGCCCTCTATGATAAATTAAACAACCCAGCGTATTATTTAAATATGACATTAATATTCTTTGTTATGAAATGTTGTACTAAACCTATATTATGTGGCTGGTCCAATAGATATAGGGTTTAAAATTATGTCTTAATTGAAATTTATTGTAATTTGAAAGTAAGTTAGTGTTGTTTATTATAAATTGCGTCTTCCGGGTGTGAATGTATCTTTATTGTTTTTATTTTTTAAATCATTTACTTTATTTTAAGTACAATTATGTACTTTTTAACCAAAAATGTTGCACAAATGTCTTTAAAAATGTTATTTAATCATTTTAAAACTAGCGTAAGTAACGTAAATAAAACTCAAAAAGGTGTCTATAGTATTTTCTATTCTATCCGTTATACGAACCATTTTGTGAATGTATATTTTTGACATTTTTAAAGAATGCAAAGAAAATGTTTAACAGAATAAGTATAAAATCTTGCACTTTATAATGTAAATTTTCTATAAAAATATTACTTACTACGAGATGATCCTAACTTACATTTGTGTTCAATTTTAGCATGAACTTAGGACTGCATAAAACTGTACTTTTTAAATTTCTAGTGACGACTATTTCGAATACTTATCATAAAATCTTTGACTATGTCATTACTTTATACTTTTATTAAAAACACGGAAACAGAAATAAATGTCAATCCATAAATTAAATTAGTCAAGTTTTATTTTAGGTAAATAAAATACAACAGTAAAAGAATAAAGTGAATAAAGTTGTATTATATCCGAGAAAAGTAAAAGAAGCGTTGAGTGTCGTGTCAAATAAATTGCACTCCAGAGAACCTCTGTAGCAAACTACAATGGTTTCTTGACAGTGATATAAAACTCGGTTTCTAATGCAAACTGCTGTCGTAAAACTATGGTACCTACTGCTGTGTATGTTTACTACTGAGGATGAAATACATCTCACAAACAATAAAAGAAAATGTAAATACATTTATGTTGAATATCATAATGCGAAAGTAACTCTGTCTGTCTGACTATTTGTTGCTCTATAACGGCGTGATTGCCGTCGATTCTGGCCGCCCCATTCTTAACTAATTTTAAGATAGCGCTGTCACTTTCTTTACTTTGACATAAGAACAGGATAGCAAATAAACACATGTGTTTGACGTTCCTAATTTGACATAAGCTGCTTTAATTAAGAACCGAACATAGAGCATGTTCCTTATTTTATGTTAAATAAGCAATCTAATGTCAAATTTAAGCAATTTAATGTCAGATTAGGAATGTCAAAGTCATGAGTTTAGTTGCTATCCTGTTCTTATGTCAAATATAAGAAAGTGACAGCGCTACTAAGAATTAGAATTAGTAACTGGACGGCGTGAATCGAGGCCATTGTAAGATTTTGGCAGGAAGATAGAATGTAAAGTCAGACATAAACATAAGCTACTTTTTACCTCGGGGAAAAATCTACAAAATATTTACTAGATGAACCACTTTTGGATGAAATAATGTTATAAAATAAAAATAAAGATCACATTGTTGAAAGTACCTACGATATGTTGGACTAAAATAGTTTTCCTTTGTGTATATTTTTATTCACAAACATGCAGTTACGATTTCACGGAAATCCTATTCAATTTTTCCTTTGAAATTGAATGTAGGTAGGTACAGTTAGTGGAAATCCTTTTTGTTGCCAACGTGAAAAATCGAATAAAGTCTGTTTCAGATAATTACTTTCAAAAATCAAATGTTTTAGCCAAAAATTGGAACGTGGCTATGATAAAATTTCAAAAGAATGAAAAGGTTTTTTCGACTAACATTGATAATGATAATGTTACCTCGCATAAGTACTATCTTGGTATCATCAAAGTGAATAAAACTCTGTTAAGTATGTATTTGTAGGAAAAATTGTTGTACACATTGTATTTGGTATGATTTTCGCACGATCGGCCGCCACTCCATGCTACAGTGACCGATTTCCTTCAGAAAAATAGTATAATAATGTTTCTTATCAAATGAAGTATAAAATAAAAGGAATAACGCAAGAGTTGTACTAGTTGTACTATTGCTCTATATGGCAACATTTTCAAGAACAAAAGAAAACATTCATTTATTCATTCGAAAGAGAACAAGAGACGACCGTTTCTGCGCCGTGTTTACGTTTTTCTTTTCATTCTTTGTAGTAAAAAATATCTTCGTCTAATTAAACAGAGGGGAATATTTTATGGATAATTAAATTTTATTCGCGTTTCTGTTTTATTAAAATAAATAATGTAGTTCAGACGCTTTCTGTTCTTATTTGAGTTTATAGCTCTGAAAAATAAAGAGAAGGTATTTTTATTATGAACGTAATCTATTCTCTACCTATAAATATATTACGTAAATAACTACAGAGAACTTGAAAAAATACGTAGGTGTATTGAATATCTAGTTTGGATAACTTAGATTGGATACTACTAAAAAGATATTTTTTTGTAAAATAATGCCGTAACTTTCCAATATTCCGGGTGTAAGGGACAGCTTCCCGCAAACTAATAGGGGTTGCTCAGTCAACTAAACTGAACAACTTTTACCAGGAAATGAAAAAAAAAACGGCTTTTCCTTACAAATTGTCTGATCAAGGTAGTCATTTTGTATGGAAAAGTCATTTTCCTGAAAAAGAATCCTGTCGTAAGTTGTTCAGTTTCGTTGACTGAGCAACCCCTATCAGTTTGCGGGAAGCTGTCCCTTACACCCCGTTATATGAAATATGATAGCTCATACAAGTTTTATGCAAAAAATGACATTTTACCTGAGCTATCAGATTAACATAATTTATAGAGGAAAGCCAATATCATAGTCCTGTGTTAAGCAAGGAAATCTCAAATACTTTCTACAATTATTTCTGTAACGTACTTTTTCAAAAAAAGATCATTAATATATTTCGTAGCAAAAACCAAATACCTAAGTCATTTATTTTTGTTTTGTTTGTAAGTTAAGTATCGTCGGATGAAGTTTGTAATTTCAAAAATACCTACTCTTAGCGACAAATATTTTCTTTGAAACATGCAAGAATTAAGATTTATTTCATTATTTCTCAAAATTAGGTACATAATTATCGATCACTTCAAAGTTCGACTCCATTGACTAAAAAATTGAATTTTCTTCCTTGCCGTCTTTATTTCAATACAGATATATTTTTAAATTTTCAAAACCATAACATCTGTCGCTAAGTGTAAACAGAGTAAATAATCATTGTTCCATACAACATTCGGACATTTAAATAAACTACTACTTATGACTTTATCAAAATTGGAGACACCTATTCTTTTTTCTATGTTGTATGGAATGATATATAGAGTCTTTATCGTTGTAAGGTATATTTACCACAATAGTTTAAGTGATGAGTGTGTAACGGTGTTGTTTAAGATCGGTGTATCAAAGTGTTAATTTGATTTAAAATAAATATTATTTAAAAAGTATATTTTGACAATTTTATTCAATATCCAACGGGTTTTGGTTAAAATAAAAAAGATAATCGATAACCTATTAGTTTAAATTATTGTTCAATCGATAATCGTTGCGCTTAATTAAATTAATGGTGTGAAATTAGTACAGTAATGTTTTAATCACAAGAAGTACAATGTATGCAAATTATTGACTGTGGACTCAAATTTCTGTCACAGTGTAATAAAATAAAAAATGTTATGTATTACTATTAGCACAGTATAATATAATAGTCTGAGTCATACTATTATATTATACTGTGTTATTAGGTTGTAGTTATGACGCGACATAACTGATTATTACTTAATTTAAGCCTCAATAATTTAAATTATAAATAAATTAACAAGAAAAAAAAAATTATATCATAAGACCTCGTCGTTGTCTGTCTAACGAAAGGTCAATGAAAGTGAGTAGCAAACATAACATTTCTGTGCACGGAGCAAAAACTATGACAAATTCATGTCCACTACTTCCGATAAGATCTGAACCTTCACAGAATGCAATAAAGACTACCACATTAGTTCTACAAATGGTAGCGACAGAACTAGGAAGAGGGTCTTTGTAGAAATGGTATTCCAATTTCTAGGCATGGCATCTGGGTGGTCAGTCTACTCTAAGCTAGAGTGTGTCGCCAGGTAGATTAGATATAACCTCACTAATAAAAAATATATAATATCCTGGTTTCAAAAAAAGCAATGAAGGAAGAATGTCACACTTCTTTTTGAGTGATGGCCAAGCTTGTCAGACATGGCAGAAACGCTTTGTAAAGTCATTGCCGTTCTGCCTGCCTCGAAAGAAAGAATAATTAAAATTATGCACTATTCACTTCTAGCTACCAAATTTTTCTTCTGTGTATGTTATGACGTCCGTCCACCATAAGTTGGAGTTATGCCGTCGATGACCAAGGACCCCTAAAAAGGAGAGACATTACCATACAATTGGCGGGAACCTCACATCATATCTCTAGCTAGTGATGCGACATATCGTTATTTGTATCGTTAATTTGTTTCCGTTGTTTAATTGGTAATATTTTGGTGGAAATTACATAATAATGAAGTGCTTAAAATCACGACCATTTCCCGTACGGAGTAGGTAGAGCTAGCGCTAACGGGAAAAATGGTTCCAGCCAACTCTAGGTACAAAGGAAACCAAAATAGGTAATAAAGTATATGTTTCTTAGGCTCGTATTTATACAGTAATCTCAAGATTGAGAGCAATATTAAGTATGGGTTTGACAGACCGTTTTGTACTGAAATGACATTTCTGATACGAACTCAAACTCGCTGTCACTCTTGAGAGCTGATTACAAATACGGGCCTTAAAAACGCAAAGTTTCGTGTGAAACATTGAATCAATTTACTCTACAATTTATACATTAAAATGAAATGAGTGCACGCATTAACATGTTAATGGACAAAATTCGACGCAAATTTTCTCGTTTCCATAGAAAATTTACATATTTTACGAACTTTTCTGTTCATAACCCCCGTCACGTACATAGCGAGAACGTGCCAAAACTTTGTATGATTTGATATTAAAAACACACAAATCACGCATCCATATCCCGTAAGCGCTAGGCAGAGAGTCATTGGAAAATAAATGAATCTATTATTTACATAATGTCAGATTTCAAAGAGCATTTCAGAAAGGTGATAGTATTTCTATTATGTATTATGTGTATGTATATTACCCGTAGTGACTGGTTGTCAGTTCTGAATCAGTCCATACCTACTGTCTTTACTGAATTTCTGAAAAGATGAAAATCTGGAACATTCTATGTTATTTTGCTATCGCTTCCAGTCCATCATGGGAGAAATTATACGATGTCGTTAACTCATTCAGAAGTTTGTCGTTAATAACTTTCCCAGCACTATCCAGTGCAACTGCTGACAACTTTTATTTAGTTTAGTTAGTATAGTTAGTAACTTGACACATCACTAGTTAGTAAACTTGTGGAAAATAACTGAACATCGTTATTTACTTATAACGAGTTTTGAGTTAAACTAATTGGTTTTTAATATTTAGTGGCGCATCTGGTTTAGTGACAGTTAGGAATTTTGATTATTTTTTAATCTAAGCGCATAGTCGACTTGAAACTTAATTCAATATCTGCGTGCAACTAAGTTACACGTCACTCTATAATCAAATCATGTAATAGAGAAGTGATAAATAAACATGAATGCTCTGTAAGTGCTTAATACTCAAGTGACAGAAAACGTAAATACTTTGTATCTATTTATTGATAGAAAATAGACAAAAACGTCTATGCTTTGTGCATAGTGAAGTGACAAAAACGTTGGCCCTTTGTATTTTTAAATACTGAAGTGACAGAAAACGTCAGTGCAGAGTTTGAACCTTTGAAGTGCCCGAAAACGACGTTAACTTTGAAGTGCTATTGCTTTAGTGACAGAGAACATTAGTGTTTTTTTTTACCTGAACTGCCCTGTGTCAAAATGGGCTGTGAACTGACGAAACTGGCTGCATCAGAGCGCAATAACGATCCCCTGCACCGCCCCCCTCCCCCGTCCGACCCCCGCTCCCCTCTGACGGCCAAGCAGCAGTACTGCATCCTGGCTTCCTGGAAGGGCATCTTCAGGCAGATCGAGAAGACGGGCATCATACTGTTCATCAAGTAAGTTATGAAAATACATACCTACATAGCATGATGTATAGCCACGCCTGTGTCTATGGATGGGGGAAAATATCAACTTGAAAACCGAGCGTAGCGAGAATAAAAAAAAAAAAAAATTCACTCTCTTCGGCTCATCACGTGCGATATTTCCACTGAGTAAAAAATATGAAGGTACTTGCTTAGTAGGAAGGTTTTAACTAAGGTAGCTACTTCACGTTTTCAATATAACAAAATTTCTCACCACTTAGCTGTTCCATGCAAAAACTTCATAACGAGAGTGTAATGTTTTTCCATGTTATATGAATGGGATCCATAAAACACGAACAGAGTTTATTTTATACCTGACCTGAATTTCAGCCTTCAGGTAAACATTTCAGGCACCTGTTTTATTTAGTTTGTGGATAAAATAAATTGAAAACCTGATTCAATTTGGTAATGAAAATAATTGCTTTTCGTAGTGTTTTTATCATCGAGTGTTTTTCTGTGATTTATTGTAGAAAAAACTTTCATACTTATACATACCTACATACATACATCAAATCACGCCTTTATCACTATGGGGTAGGCAGAGCAAAAACGACCTAAACAAAGGTCGTTCCACCACGTCTGACAAGTTTTGAGGGTTATAACAGATGATTATGTACATTGATATAGTGACGGGTTGTCAGCCCATCGCCTAAATTGCAATACACTGAATTCCTTAGCTGGTTTTTACAGCATGCCCGGGAGGAGATGCAGCTGGCACATTCTATGTTTTACTATCACTCCCAGTCCAGAATAGAAGTACTTACTGGACTTGAAAAGATAAATAAAGGTTAGCTTATTAACTATCATTCGTCAGATCTGTGTATAAATGTAATTTATCTTGCAGATTTGTTTTTTTATTGGTTTGCACTTGACTCAACTCTACTCTAGGCTAAGACAGAGTCCACCATGTAGAGAACCCATAAGGAACTAACATTCCCACACACCAACAGAACAAAGCATACTAAAACTATAAATAGAACGGGTCTAGACTTAGTTGCTAGTACTAAACCAAGTTGTTCAGTCGTAGCTTCTTCCTAGTTAGTTTGAAACATAGTACCACCACGAACTCAACTCATAAGTAACTCGCAACTAGATGATACAGTCGCTGTAACTGACAGGTCTGTAATAAGTAGTTTTAGTACAGGTCTGTAATACTAGTCCTCCCAACTAAACCGCTTTTCGGTGATAGTTGGGTGATGGCAAGCATTCTCATTAATATTAACCCTCTGTACGTAGCTATTTTTGGTGCCTAAGTTTTTGCGCATCGTACAACAAGGTGCATTCTTTATTCTCTTAATTTTTTAATTCTATAGGACCGTATGCTGTATGCCTAATTCTGATCAAAGAGATATCACGCAGGATCCACTATTTACATTTACCCTTCAACATCTGAAGCTGGATAGTCATATAGTATCACTCTCCTTTATAAATATTACTTAGTGAACAAAAGTTTATTTTTCAATAGTTATCGATTTAAAAAAGAAATACTAAGTACATAATACGCAAATTCCAGAACGTATTTCCTATACACAGGGTCGCAAAGATCTGTTTATTTATTTCCTGAAGGGAAAAGCTGCTGACTCATTTATCCATTACGTTGCGATTTCCACTGGTTGGAAGTAAGGCCACTTTTCAATACGGAAACACTTATTTCCGGATAAAAACGGATTCACGAAGGGCACGGAGACGGACCAAACTCATTATAGGCTTGCTGAAGTTAGGCTCGTATTTATAAAGCGATCTCAAGATTGAGAGCAATATTAAGTTTGGATTTGACAGGTCGTTTTGTACTGAAATGACATTTCTGATACAAACTCAAATTCGCTGTCACTCTTGAAAGCTGATTATAAATACGACCCTTAGAAATCTATTTTTAAGTGGAGGTCTACAATCTAGGCAGGCTAAATGCGAAGTAATTGTCTGTTTGTTTGTTTGTTGCTCTTTCAAGCCTTCTGCAAAATTTTGTCAAAATACGTTCGATTTTGATAAAATTTTGCAGGAGTTTTGATGATAACTTGGTTTTACTGAAATATATCAATCAAGGTTGAAAATATGCTCCAATCAAAGTGGTAAAGTTTCCAATCAATAATATCTCAGTCGTAAAATAATTACAGCTTCCTTCAAGCAACGAAAGGATTATTTTTTCTATCGTTTTTCATACATGAAACTCCTAATTTTCCGGGAAAGTCGGTAGTAAGCAAGATGTCGACCCGTCATCATTCCTACATCAAACACGGCATTAATGTACACAACCCAACACCAAATGTGATATTAATTAATCTGATAGTGCTACCATTTGTTCGCTGGTTTGCGAGATGAAATCGAGAGCAAGAAATGTACCTACTTAGGTATTACTTTTTCTAAGAAAAGGCTCAATGATCCAGGTGATTTCCATTTCTATACCCACCATTCCATGCGGTTGATTCTATAACTTCGATACGTATAGATATATGTAGTATTACATATTATGTAATAGGTACGCCTTTAACCCTTCCGGGGTTGACAGTGCATCAGAACCTAGTAAAAGGCGCGTTTCTGATAGATGAGTGTCATTTCTGATGGAAATATCTAGTGACAGGCGTCACCTCTTCGCATTTTCAATATATGTACTGAAAATGTAAACCTTGGCTCACTCTTCTAAACTTCAGTATGCCCGGGACGACAAGCAGCTGTAGCATTCTATGTATTTGTTGCTACCAGTCCAACGTGGAATTCTTTCCACGTATGGAAAGGATATTAATGGATAAATATCTTGTGGTAAAACTGGTGGTAAGGTCGCAGTTTCAACCCCCAACCTCATTTCACCTAATTGAATATCGGCTCACGTTATTTAACAAAGTTATACTCGTATACACGTACAAGACTTAATAGCTAATAACACGTGTTATATACTCGTATATATACAGGTACATTATACACGGTGTAACAGACATGATACAAAACTGAACGATTTTGCCCAAGAATCACGGGTTGAAATAAAAAAAAAATATCTCAAACATTTGCGATTGTACGTACGTACATATTGTATTGCCACTTAAGAAAAAAACATATTAAGTACAACAAGCTAAATAACAAGTATAAGCAGCCTTATTTAAAAAAGCAATTTCTACCAGGCAATCTTTAACAGTAAGACGAAAGAACGTATATTTAACACCTACGCATATTTGAATATTGCTATAGAGCTCGTACCTACTAGTTACCATTATATGTTTTACGATAGAGTAACTTTTTATGTATGCTGATAGAAACTCAGTTCCATAACAGGAAGTCTACTTAAATAAATACTCTCCGATGTTGGTGTCTAATTGATAATTACATTTCGATTTAAAAATAATCAATTAAACTTTGAAAGATGTGGTCTCTGCCTACCCCTCCGGGAAAGAGGCGTGATTATATGTATGTATGTATGTATTAAGCTTTGATCAATCAACGTTGTTAGCCCTGTAAATGTTTTTATTTATTAACGGTCCACATGGAAATCAGGGCATTGAAAATGTACAGGATTTATGTACTTTTATCAATACTTTGAGGAACTGAATAGCTATCTCCCAAAACATATTCAATACATATGAAAATGTGTGTGGATCAAATTGGTTGCAAAATATTTCTGAGCGAAACTTTAAAAATGATTCTTCTATGAGTACCTATATCGAAAACTAAAAACAATGCTGGTCTGGAAGTGATAGCTCTTCCATGCTGGACTGGGAGTGATAGAAAAACATAGAATATGAGAGCTGCATCTCCTCCCGGGCATGCTGTAAAAATCAGCTAAGGGATTTGAGGGTTTCAGTATTGTAATTTAGGCGATGGGCTGACAACCTGTCACTATAGCAATATACAGATCTATCTTGGATTTCCCCTTAAAACTTGTCAGACGTGGTGGAACGACCTTTGTTTAGGTCGTTTACGCTCTGCCTACCCCATTAGTTATATAGGCGTGATTATAATGTATGTATGTAACAAAAAAAGTTACCTACTCATATATAGAGCAAATATCATTCCGACATGGAAATCAGATAAGAGAACAAAGTATTGTTCATCAAAGAGTATGTACAAACTACCACGTTGAACGTACAGCAGAAACTCATCAGCTTCATTGTCTCTGATATGAACAAACAAGCATTATTGTTGTCAGCCAGTGTTGTAGACTGTGTCACTGAATCGTATGAATTCAGAAATTTGTTTTAATTTACCCATAAATCCTAGAAATTTTCTGTGGTAGGATATGCGATGGTGCTCCCAGCAGTCCACTTCCGGCAAATAGGATCTACCAGCTACCTAAATATTCTGTAAATAAGGATCAAATATATTGATATAAAAGCAATGGTGCGTAATAATTTAAATAGCTTTTAAATACATGGTGAGAAACTATAATTTTAGTACAAAATCACTCGACTCATCATTACTATTGTCTCTGGAACTAACAAACGCATTAATAATAGCTCGTAGCTGGTAGTATTGCTGTCAGAGGTACGTTTCATAAAACTACCATTTACAAGTTACAATCCGAAGTACATTGCGTAGCCAACTAGACAAATTAATCCTCCTGGCATAATAATAGCTAACCGACAAAGCAATGAACATCGTACTGAATTGTAGTTGTAACAAGCGAGCCCCAGGTGGTCCTGATATTAAGCTGAAAGTGAGGTCATAACCTCTGAAAATGACGATATTTTGTTTCAGTTCAAACGTGGGATACGTTGAACTCAAATAAATTTTAATATATTTTAATTTATTGTAAGTGGTAGTAAAGGTGATGTCCTGTAAGGTTTACACATATGATATTGGCTAAGTTTTTACTAGTGATTAAATTAGGTATAAAATGGTCAAATCAAAACAAATAACTTTCCCAAAAGAAAATATAAGTCAAAACATGTTTGGTTTGACAAGATGCCTCTTTTTTGATTGACTTCGCAAAACTATTATTATTTTATATTGACGTAGGTATAGTTATGAAATTATTAGTATAGTTCATTCCTATCCAGTTAACTACTTTAATAACCTGTCTCTTTCTTGATCCCGAAAATTATTCTAATTAAGCTAATTAGATTTCAAAATTAACTCAATTATAAATTTAATTAAACAATCTCAGCCTCCATAATATCCGTGATACCTGTAAAATAAATTTGAAATTCAAAATGGTTCCTCAAACAGAGAAATTCCATTTAAAATTTATTGTTAAGAAGAACTAATCGCAAGGATGGTGTTCGCAGGAAGGGACGAAGATAAATTTTTGGCATATTTAAAAATTTATATCATCAAACTTATTGATCAAACCCATTCCATTACAATTAGGGTTAAGCAAGCATTTGACTTGACTGACATCCCTCTTAAAACCTATAACTGTCATTTTGACAACATTTGACCCATCTGTCAAATGTGATCTAATTTATCTTGGCTCTAAAAAATTAACATCTAACTGTGTGTTACATTATAAACGTTTTGAATTTTTTATAGCCACCCAGTCAACATGCCTGACAAGTAGATGTTGTTATTTGGTATTTCCGATAGGACTGTCGTCTAAATTGCCTTTATTCCTCATAAAGTTAGTAGAATAGATGACAACAAACCCATCAGTGTTTATATTTATAACCGTTGTTACCGCTTGTGGTGTGGGCGTATATTAATTACTTCCACACAGGGATGACAAATTCGGGGCGTTTTGCAATGAATCGCCGTTTCAGGGCTTTGTTGTGTGATGACGTCACGGGACACGTCGTCACACAACAAAGCTCAAGTTGAAATTGGGGACGTTTGGCCTCGATTCCAATATTTCTGATATGTCCATATAGATATTTTAAACATAATTTACACTTAAGGTACAGCCAGTTCCTAATATTTTACTTCTAAAATGTGAAAAACAAAAAGGCGACTTTGGAATACTATTCCTTTGGTCTTTGCTTTCGTAGATTATAAGTTAATTACTATTCAATATACCCTAAATAAAAATATGTGACGTCACAAGTTTCTATTTCATAAAAGAAAGCGTTTTTGACGAGCATAAAAAATTGCGCACCATAATATTAATGAAAGCATTGAGAAAAGAAAGAAATAGAAGTCAGAATCTTCGATATCATCCCATGCATGATACAAGTGCCTGCCGGGGTATGATAACTGATACTGGTACCGAGAAGTGACATTTAAAAAGAAAAGAAAATCCCGCTGCGTGTCAGATTAGAATCGACACCTCTGTGTAAACACGTGTGGGAAAGTATTGATTACACTGAACAATGGCACTTCCTTGGTGAATCGTATTCTTTATGAAAATTGAAATTATTTGTTTGTTTTGTATATGTCGTAGGATGATTTGATAATTTGAATCTTCGCGAAACTCCTATGAATTTTGCGAAAACTCGGATAGGTAATTGTCAAATCTTACTGGAAAAAGTCAGGTTTTTTGCAAAATAAAATCATCGTTCTAGTAAAATTTTATATCCTTAATTCTGATTGGATAGAATTTCACTTTCTGATTTAGGATTTTCGCGAAGATTCGAATTATCAAATCATCCTACGATGTACGTACATGGTGATATTTTAAATAAATCATTGAGATTTATTTACGTTTTAAAGTGGGCTATTTTCTTCTATAGCAACAAAGCAGGGGTGAAAAAAAATTATCTGTTTTATCTAGACACTAATAAAAAAAATAACAAAAACAAACCATCGACCATGTATAATATTCGCAACACGGTCTTTAAACCCTAGACCTCCAACGTTCAGCCAGCATTTATCAAGGCATGTACTAAAAGTGGGACAAAAGGCCCGTGGAGGCTCGTATTCATATTTAAGGGGGACGGGAATAGCGGCTAAATCACTGAGCTCTCATGAAGGTAATCCTTGGGGAGAGTATTCTGGTAACTTTACTGTGAAGGTAATATCGTGGAAGAGAGAATGGTAACTTCCATGCTGGACTGGGAGTGATAGAAAAACATAGAATGTGCCAGCTGCATTTCCTCCCGGGCATGCTGTAAAAACCAGCTAAGGGATTCGAGGGTTTCAGTATTGTAATTTAGGCGATGGGCTGACAATCTGTCACTATAGCAATATACAGATCAATCTGGAATAACCCTCAAAACTTGTCAGACGTGGCGGAACGACCTTTGTTTTGGTCGTTTACGCTCTGCCTATCCCATTAGGGATAAAGGCGTGATTATATGTATGTATGTATGAGAGAATGGTTTATTTTATCGATCGTTTCTCGAGCGTTTCCGTGATTCAACAGGCATTCATTAGTCATGTCAGAGGCCATTGCTAATTGGCTTGAAAACATTGACAGCTGGGTTGGCCACTAAACTGGCAAAAGCTTAATCTAGAATGGGGTTAAAAACTGAAAACTAAATGGCGCCACTGTTGAGTGTTCCTTTTTCCTGTGATTGGTCAGTAATCTGTCAATATCAATATCAATGTCAGTTTTGTGTCTTCTCATTGGTCTCTTTTGGAACACTCAACAGTGGCGCCATCTGCAATTAGCTTTGCGTTTTTATCCCCATTGGGTCTGGTTTCCCTTCTGGGTTGCGGACGTCAAATCGCTTTGTGTAAAAATAAAAACCAGTATCCTCGTCCGATTCCCTAGAATATGTAGTCAACCCTGTAAAATACGAGAGATGATGATGTATTTGTATGATGTGTTTACTAAAGTAGGCTAAGCAAGACAAATAGTATCAATAAATAGATAAAAAAGAACTAGTTCAGGCAAGATGTAACTATGGCCATATGCCTAAATATTTATTCGTATTGCCACAGGTCCTTACCTATTTAGTTTTAAAATAAAAAATGCGTCACAGAATCAGGAATGTCATAAGATGGGGCACTATCTTCTAAAGCCTAGACAAGCTATGATAGATGTCCAGTCACACAAAGGGTTCCTCCTGTCACATTAGGACTAGATAAACTACGTTATGATGCCCCCTGTCCTAGATTTTTTTACGTGCTGCAACGTAACTAGAGTAGCGGGTGTAAGGGACAGCTTCCCGCAAACTGATTTAAAAATATTCAGAAAATAAAAAAGTTTGACTTCCCATTATAAAACGACCCACCTTGATCAGACAGTTTGAATGGGAAAATAAAAAATCTTTTTGTAAAAGTTGTTCAGTTTCGTAGACTGAGCAACTCCTATAATTTTTTCGGGAAGCTGTCCCTTACACCCCATATTTTATTAGTAGATAAACTACTTACTTAATATCTGTATGTTGCGATCGATCGGCAATTTTTAAAGTCGCTGAACCGGCTCAGTCCTATCCATTTTCATTCTTTTCGGGTATAAAAAGGTTTGGGATAAAACTTTAACCAAAGTTAACACAATTGAAACTTTTTTAAATCCTTAAATAAGCCCGAACGATTCGCAAACAGAGTTTATTTAAACAGTAGATTCACAAAGGAAGTCGATGTCGGACCCCAAGCTAAAAATAACCTGGGGAAAATTCACAGACCTGATAACAGGAGAATAATCCATTAACTTTTCTTAGTAAATACATTCACGATGGTAATGAAAAGTCGAAAGTCTGGAATCGGGATTTGGAATTGGTAATCTGTGTTTGTGGTCATGTTAAAATAAAGTTGATACTTGTGATATTAATCATAAGATTGGCGGAGTTAATTTATGAGTTGTCCCGTAAATTAAATTGATGACCGGCTCTCTTCTGCCCCGTATCATGTCGCCGCGCGATAACAAATGTATCGCATCTTATTATTATTATCTGTCAAACTCCCATACAATTTGACTGATAGACGCGATAAAATGTGTGATAAAATGGCTATTGCGGCTGCATGCTACAGGGGCTGCATGATGTAAGTCAAAACGAGATGCTTTTAGAAGACCTTTATTTGGACCAATATGGCGGAAAGAAAGTCTTATCCTGTTATAATGTCTATGAAAAAATATTATCTTGGCGGACCTAAACTAACACTAGTTGAACCGTGTGCTCTTGCGTATACCTTTGCTCGACAAGTCTCTTCGGTAGGATGAAAGTAACTGAAGATATGTTATCACAGGAATAATAATATCCAATGTTTCTTTTATTATTTACTTATAATGATCATACGAATCGCCTGAGAGAAAGCCTTGTCATGTGTGTCAGTCGACGACCAAACGGATGAACCTCCATTTATGGTTTTTAAGCCGCCTGATAAGGTTTATTTGTGTAAATGTTAAAAACAGTGACTGGGACCGACCGACAACTCGACGTGCCCTCCAATGCACGGAATTATCTGACTTGCGAAATACAAGTACTATTAAGTCAGGCGAGACTGTCCTAACCAAACAGGAAACAATTTTACAAAATGACATCCAATATCAACAGCGTTTGGAAAAGCTGGAATGGAAATGACGTTTAAACCCCGTCATCAAAAAGAAAATCAATAGGTATATCGCCATTATCTTCTCTGTTTTGATTAACATTGTATCGTCCTCTTTTGTGACGTGATGAATAGGGCTGAAGCGAAGCCGTGCCTATCGGTCGAGTGGCTGGAACATACTTGAATACTCTTCGGACCTAGATTGGCAATTTTTTTTTTACTTGGAACGGGTTAGCTCTTGACTCTAGACACAAAGGTCAGCGATGACCGTGACAGAGTCGACGATGGAGCGAGCTAACCCAGAAGACGCCTGTTAAAGCACTGGTAGTCTCACGCACCGACGGAACACAGCAAGCTGTTTGGCGCCGGACCCAGGTGGTCGGGTGATTGCGAGCCAGGCGGCCCCTTGCTGAGCCTACCACTGCTTTGTTGGGATCCGATCGTTCAGCTGGACTAATTCACAGGCAATCCTGTGTTGCCACTGACCACTAGGAGATCCCATCCCACCACAAATGTATGTGATCTGATTCTCCTTTTCCTTGAGATCATTGAGGCAACATCAGGTTGAAAGGTAGGTTATATTAAACAGTTTACATCTGTAACGATACAACATATTGATGTCATGATGGTTGAATTTCAATGTGTAGTAGGGTAGGTTGTACAGTGGCGGCCACCTGTGCCTGTGAATGGCTCTGTGCCAAATTAGCGTGGTGAATGGGAGCCGGCGGACGTGAGGTGGGTGATAACTCGCCGATGCCGACTGCTATTGTCCGATTATTGGACGGTCAGCAAAAGAAATCGACATATTTATTGGTGATCTTGTCTTGGCAGGAACGTTCAGAGATATTGGCTATTGGATATTAGTACTTCTGGGCCCGTATTTATAATCAGCTCTCAAGAGTGACAGTGAGTTTGAGTTCGTATCAGAAATGTCATTTCAGTACAAAACGACCTGTCAAATCCATACTTAATATTGCTCTCAATCTTGAGATCGCTTTATAAATACGAGCCCTACTGACAGTGCAATAGAAATAATGTACAGATTGAGTCTTACCTATGAGGTATAATATGTAAGCTTCGGTGATTTATTTTGAATTCAATTTAATGTAATCATTATTTAACTATCATCTTTCGGAAGTTGTTAAAAAGTAGCAAGAACAAAAACGATTGCGTTCTCATTGACGACTATTTCATTTCCTGATCTGATCTCCGTAGTCTTTATATTTCTAAATTCAGATCAATTTAAATAGATCTTATTCCCACAGAAAACCTTGATGGGTTTTTCTACCCTGAGTAAAACCAAGTAGGTACCTAATCAATATCAAAGCGTATGGCGTGCGTCGGATCCTAGATGTTTATGCCCAGTTTCTTCTTTAATAAAAATATTATGTTTAAGATTTACTTGATTCTGCTGACTCTCCGATACCGACAGCAAATCAGTGAGAAGCAACATACGATGACGAATTGCAGACCGTACCCAATCAAGTTGTTCCCGAAATAGGCAGTCATGACGTCACTAGAATTTCTAGGTTAGAACATCAACATGGTACCTGAACATATCAAATCTACCTATATAGACGGCAATGTTTTAAAACAGTTTTCCAAAGGCTGAACTTACCAGTCTTACCACAAATGAAAGTGCGACTTACATAAGTTTTTTTTTTGTTTATTCAGTTCAGTTCAGTTCATTTATTTCACGATTACAGGTTTCAAAATTAAATTAAAATATATCAATACAAATAATGTCATCCGTAATGTGATCGTCAAGAGTATACAATATTTAATAATATAAAATGTCAAATAATAATAATCAAAGAAAAAGCAATAATAATTAATATTAATTACAATTTAAAATTCATGTCACTAGTATGGAAATGGAAATATATATATTAATTAAAAATTAAACTTCTTCAGGTAATTACATATGGCTTGATGTTAGGAAATAGGTCAATTTGAGGTACACTTTTCTTTTCTTGTAGACTGATAATTTTAATGTCATACAGAATCCCCCACATTCGTCCAATTTTTGTCGAAATTTCCACTTCTTTTAGGCCCGTATTTATAATCAGCACTCAAGAGTGACAGCTAGTTTGAGTTCGTATCAGAAATGTCATTGCAGTACAAAATAGCCTGTCAAATCCAGACTTAATATTGCTCACAATCTTGATATCGCTTTATAAATACGAGCCTTAAATTCGAATGCTAAATCCTGGAACTGGAATCAAATACATTTTAATCCCGGTGTAATTACATGTCCACATGTTTGGATTGTATTGTCGATCGGATTGTATAGCCCTGCCTGGGTCGTGCGTGCATGTAGTCGGTCGGACAGAACAAAAAGAACCTTTATGCTGTGCGGAAATTAGATTCCTAAAATTTAAAATTTTAAATTAGATACTTCCATGCTGGACTGGGAGAGATAGAAAAACATAGAATGTGCCAGCTGCATCTCCTCCCGGGCCAGCTGTAAAAATCAGCTAAGGGATCCGAGGGTTTCAGTATTGTAATTTAGGCGATGGGCTGACAACCTGTCACTATTAGCAATATACAGATCTATCTGGAATAACCCTCAAAACTTGTCAGACGTGGCGGAACGACCTTTGTTTAGGTCGTTTACGCTCTGCCTACCCCATTAGGGATAAAGGCGTGATTATTATGTATGTATGAAAATTAGATTTTGTTTGATACAGTCAGATTGGGACACGTCATAGATATTAAATACATTTTTTTTTAAATCCATTTAAAAAGACTCACAAAACATAACCTGACAAATCTATACTTAAAATTGCGATCCGAACAACATCGTCTCTTGCCCATATGGAAGGGGGAAATCTTGTAGTATGTCAGACATATTGCAGCATCTAACTAGGTACCTAGTCTAAATATTACAATATTTATAGGTTCATTTTCTACCTGACGACAAAATACCTCCTTCATACACGTAGTGAAACTGTGCCCAATTTGCTGCTCTTGTAAAAGTTGCTGTCGACTTTTATGAAGTTCCGTATGTTCAGGCACTAATGAATTACGAGTTTATTTAGCCAACTTTTAATCACTTAGAGAAGTCAAACAACGCCTTATACAACCGTTCGTACAGAGTGGGATAAATAAGCGAACGTAAATACTTCAAACATAAATTACACTTTTAAAAAAAAAAAACATTTCGTGCGAAGATTGTAATAGTAGACTTGTGATTTTGTTGTAGCTATAGCATAATATCTAACCAGAGGGTATTATTAGGAGATTATGATTAGTTAATGATCAACGTTAAATTTAAAAAAAAATTAAACTCACAGATTATTTGTGATTTGCTTCCTTGCAATTTTCTTTTTAGTTATTGGAATTGTTGATTGCAAAACAGCAGTTTTTTTTTTTCCGAAATTAGTCTTTGTTTAGACCTGTTTTCAACCAACTTTTTTTTAGGTGCTCACGGGTTTTCAAATTCCTGCCAGTTTTACACCAACCTGTATTCCCGTTCCAGCTAATTCATTCGCCAGTCAGTCTGCATTCACATCGTTTATATTTTGGTTGAATGCTGAATAAAGCCACGTTTTTGTTTGGTCTATCAACATTCAGCTCAGCGTAGATGCAGTTCTGCTTGTAATTTTAGCGGAGTAACTTTTGCGTGCTGGCTGAATAAGTTTTGGTAATAGTGCTTGTTTGCCTGCGAACTGCGATTAGAATTGCCATAATTATAATTCACGTAGGTATACAGGCCGTTTATTGCTGAAGTGAATTGCTTTCAGACTGCCTCTGGATAAAGTAAAAAGTTGAGAATAGAGTTGTGCACAAATATAGAAGAAAATACATAAAAAGCAAACGAGGAATTAAAAAACTTGCTCGTTACTATTTGACAGGCGTTTTCAAGGATCATCACATAACATTTCTTTTTAGAGATAAGCAGTGCCTGTTGTGTCTGTGTTTCCCATGTATTTTGTCCTTTGTATCTTTCTGTGTACAATAAGTGGTTAAATAAACATTTTCCTACATCTTCAACTTTCAGAACGAAGTAAACAGTATGTAATTTCTTCCTTCCAGACTGTTCGAAGAGAACGAGGATCTTCATCATCTCTTCGAGAAGTTCAGAGAGAAGACCCACCATGAGTTGACCACATCGGCTGAGTTAGCAGAGCATGCAACGAAGGTATACGTTTGGTTAAGGGGTTACACAATAAACTCGAGGACCACCAACAACAATAAAAGTTATTCATCGTCATCAGTATGACCAGCCGAAGATGCTAATCAGACTGAAGACTGAGCTGAGTGGCGTGCCATGGAAGAATGCATGATGATGATTATGCGCTCGCTCCCCTTTTTTCTGGATTTATTCCTTCATCGCATTTTAGAACAACACTGACTTGAGCGCGAAGCTATTCCAAGCTGAAACCACATAAGTAAATAGGTACCTACTGAAGTATATTTTTAACATATCAAGGTAGCCAATTATATACGAAACCGCAGGAAAAACTCTTTCAGGACAGGAGTCAGTATCTCTTATTAAAATTGATATGCAACACTCATTAAAACTTGAAGACATACGTCGCGACGCGAGCGCTCATAACTCTTAACTTTGCGGAACATCTATCCGGGAAGTTTGAGTAAGCACAGCTTTGCAATAAAACCTTCATTCCGTAGGTAGGTTAGGTATATAGGGTTTGAAAACATGAAGGTAAATAATAGAAGGATTCCAGTATATTGGAAAAAGAAATATGATGGGCTTTGCACCTACCACCTATAGGGATACTCCATCTAAAATTTGCCCTCAATAACTTGTCAGACAGAGCGAAAACGCCTAGGACTGGACGTTTTATGCTCTACCTACCCTGTAAGGGATAAGGACGTAACTTTATGTACGTAAAGGTTGTAGAAGCTAAATACAGTATATTGATACTAAAATGAGATCTTCGTTGGTATTTCAGGTTATGCACACCTTGGATGAAGGCATCAAGACCCTGGGAGATGTGGACGCATTCCTCGCGTACATCAGACACGTGGGTGCGACACACCACCAGGTGCCAGGGTTCAAGGCTGAAAACTTCTGGGTAAGATGTTCCTATCACAAGTCACACCCTGGATGAAGGCATCAAGACCCTGGTAGATGAGGACGCGTTCCTCGCGTACATCAGACACGTGGGTGCGACACACCACCAGGTGCCAGGGTTCAAGGCTGACAACTTCTGGGTAAGGTGATCCTATCACAAGTCACACCCTGGATGAAGGCATCAAGACCCTGGGAGATGTAGATGCATTCCTCGCGTACATCAGACACGTGGGTGCGACACACCACCAGGTGCCAGGGTTCAAGGCTGACAACTTCTGGGTAAGATGATCCTTTTCACACAGTCACACCCTGGATGAGGGTATTAAGACCCTGGGAGACGTGGACGCATTTCTCGCGTACATAAGACACGTGAGTGCTACACACAACCAGGTGCCAGGGACTTCATTCTTGGGTCAACTTCTTCATTGGAGTACTTACATTAGAATTACTCAGTACCAAACTTTTTTTTTTCTTATTTCAGAAAATCGAACAGCCCTTCTTAGAAGCAGCCAAGACGACCCTGGGCGATCGCTACACGGAAAACATCGAGAACATCTACAAGCTGACAATTAGGTTTATCCTGGAGAACCTGGTGAAGGGCTACGAGGAGTCTGAAGGGAAATCGGAGCTGCTGGAGCAGGATGGACAGAACCGAGAGAGGGGACAGAACGGGCAGTCATGACAAGATTAATTCCGGGGATAATGTGGGAGTTACCTATAGAATAGAACTTAGGAAAATGAAATGTTGAAAATAGAATTTAGGAAATGTAAATCATTGATTAAGCTCACTTGACAGATAGGTTTTTAAACTCTAATAAATTAAGTAACTGCTATTTGTCATATTCGTAGGTAAGGTACTGTATCGTATCTATATTGAATATTTGACACGGCTTACTTGTTTGTTGTGAGACAAGGCTTGTGCCTCGACGTTTCGACCAAATACGATGGTCTTCCTCAGGAACAAGTAAGCCGTGTCAAACATTCAATTTAAATAACACTTGTTTATCGTTTAATTAATAGTATCGTATCTAATTTAATACCTGTCAATTATTTTTGATAAAATATAATGTACCACAAGATATGTACTATAAAAAATGTTTATAGTTGTTAATTTTATTATTATACATTAAGACTATGAGACATAAAATAAGAATTTATAGTAAAGTGCCATTGTACTATTAAGTGAATCGTGTATAAAACATATGTACATATTGTATTGTATGTATGGTCGTATGGTTTAAGGTTTTACAAATAAACACTTAAATACATGTATATTCTTTCCATCGGAGAATTTCTTTTTCGTCACACGTTAGGTTTTCTGAAAAGAAATCGCAAAAATACATTTCCTGTTCGTTCATTCTACCGGAAACAGATTGCCAATAAAAATAAATCAATAATATGTAGAAACGTATACCTTTCTATTGCACACAAATATTATGTTTTTATTATTATTACTATATTAGCCTAAAGTGTTATTAAAATATTAAATTATGTGTAGTGTAAAAGTAGGTGTATTCTACTAGCTCTACATTTTGGTCTAAAATTTTGGTATCTAATTACTTTTTCAAACTCGTAGATCATAATTTTTTTTCGGCCTAAATATCGTGTTACAATGTCCATTATAGCGGTGAATAATTTCGGTCATCTATCACGTGGTCTCAGCGGGGGGTTGATTAATATACCCTCGCCAAAAAATTGCTTGGAGACACTTAAAACCGTGGAGTGGAGGTCGAAAGAGATATTCGAAAGACTAGCATCCATTAACTCTACTACAAGAGTCCACAACTTACTGTTTGTAGTAGACTATAGTGGGTATGCTATACAGATACAGGTATTTTTTTTTAGCGTGCGAACCTACCCATGAAACTGAACGACTTTCTCCGAGGAACATAAAAGTCACACACCACAGTCTAATTTTAATGTCCTTTTAAGTCCAATCTAATAAGTCAAATTTTATAATAAGTACTACCCTATGTTCTAGGTTCCTCCCCTAACAAACCACAAAAATAAATAAGACAGCTTAGTGGCTGCAAAATGGCTACGTAGCACGTATCAAAATTAATTTATAAGCTAAATAAGCATTGGATCAGACAAAAAATATGGAGTCATCAAATGGACCAAATTACTGTAACGAAATGACTTTCTTCTGTGGACAGAACGTGATAAGAATATTATTATTATATTAGTAAACAAGTCCCCCAAGGGTCGAGCTCAACACCGTTAAGGAAAACAATACAGGGTGTCACATAATTTGCGAAGTCCTTTTTTAAGGCGATTCTGACTTGATAGTTGATTTTTATAGAGTGAAAAAATATATGAAAATAAAAATTACTTTCAATTTAAGCATTCAAGTTAGCTTCTTATATTTTCTTTGCTTCTATTCAAACTTTTTTTTTTATATATATTTGTTTATTATAGATAGATACTGACAATCAAACAACTTTTCAAAATATCGTCAATCGTAAACACATTTTTACACCCTGTATAAATACCGAAGTGACGGTCCTCCTAGCTAGATTATTCTAACCAACGACAGCTCTGCATCTAAATGAACCCCAAGCCCATCTGAGCAAAACTAGACCACAGACCTAGATTGGATAAGATTCCGCAAGTTAAAATACCTACATAAATTCCGATTAACCGAAATAAAATTTGACTAAAAAAACAGTCCAATTTTCCTTAGTCTGCTTTGGCTATTGATACGACAATCAATATGTAACAGCCACAGACATAAGAACTACTACGAAAGCGTCCGAATCGTCAAGTTTTTCAAAATATAATTAAAAAGGTATCCTTAAAGATAATTTTTCAAATGAATAACTATTTTCTCACCGTTACATATTCATTAATTGTTTACCTTCCGCAAATAAAGTTGGATGAAAGACCAAGATGAGACTTGTTCTACAACTAGGGTTTGAAGAGGTTGCGTGGTCTACCCCAATACACATCTGTGAACTAGACTCGTTACCCTGTACTATGTTGTAATTGAATTGCTTATAACACTTATACGCCTAAACGTGTTGCTACAACATAATCTTATTCGCCTTATTCGGTTATATTATACCATAGAATAACTAATATATAGTGCAAGGTTAGACTAGACCTTGCTTGCATACACAAGGACAAGACCTAAATGAAAAAGCTCGCAACATAAATTCCAACTTTTCCATAAAGATTACAAATGAAACTCCGAATCCCTTAGCTGGTTTTTACAGCATGCCTGGAGATGCAGCTGGCACATTCTAAGTATTATAAAAAGATACATTTTTATCGTAACGTAGTCGTTTAAAAGAATCTTTTAACCTTTTCCTCTGACAGGCTTTATTTAATACTTTTACTGCCGTTATAATACAAATACGTGTAAAAATACCCTCCCCTGACATTTAACTAAGCTCTGTTTTATGATGGTTACTACACGAAGCATATCGCCGCCCTTTCTGCCCTTTGCACGCTCGCGCAGAATAGCAAGTTTTTATGTTTACCAAGGATACTCGGAAGGTTCTACAATTATGTACTAGTATTTAAAAATTTATGCATTATAGGTATACGAGTAAAATGTTAAGCGGGTTCAGGAAGGAAAAGTATTTGTAGGCTACATACAAAGTAGTATAATTAAAACTGTACTTGCTTGTAAAGTGTTACGAAGATTTTGATACCCATGTTTCAACCTACACCAACTAAGTATACGATGGTCTTCTTCAGGAGCACGAAGGTCATACACCCACCGCTCGTCAAGTGTGACTCTAGGGTGGTAGTTACTAACTTGGTAAAGAAGGACTATCGAATGCTTCTGACATTAAAACCATGGATATGATGTTATTAGTAGGATAAAAGTGAGTAATAAGCGAATAACAATGGTAACGTCGCGTAAAATGATTCGTATTCTGACTCTGAAATGTGTCACGTCTGTTGTAAATTTAATAAAATGAGCTTTATACAAGGGCTGGATTTAAGTTTCCGCACAAATTATTTTGACCATGTCGATGTAGGTATGAGAGGATTGGTAGGAGTACTCTCTGCAAATAATAATTTCCACTGCTCTCGTTAATCAACCTGGCAAGCGTGGTATGGTACTTAAGTCTGATTAGTGATTGCAGTACGATAATCTGATCTCAATGAAGGTGCAGTAGGTACCTACGTATAAGGAGAACTGTCAAATCTATTTCAAATCTCAAGATGGCAGCGTTAGTTCCTTCTTTTGCCATATTAATTTAAAGCATGGTTCACTTTATTATACCTCCAACGAATTCATATTGTTTTGGGCTCTATCTATGTTGCAAGCATGTTGCATGGTTGCAAGTCATTAATTGGCGCCATATTAATATTATTGGTGACATGCCATGAAAGAACTAGATGATAAACGATGCGATGCGTCAAAAAATTGATAGTTTTTGTAAACCATTTCAAAATAAAACAGCCCTTCTTATTTTTTTGGAAATTTCATCATTTATTTACATTAAAAATAAATTACTAAGATTACACTATCACACTAGGACTTATTCAGTCTTTTCTGCTAAGCTCTCTTCCTTGGTGGGTTCTTGAGGTTTCTTCTCTTCTTCTGGCTTCTGTTTTTCTGCCAGGGAAGCCTTCTCTTCTAGCCGGCTGCTGTTGATGTCGTTATTATCCCCTGGAAAAGTAATATCGTCAGTATTTTGGGATTTATTTGTAAGGTCCGGTGACCAAAACGCTCAATGAGCTAAACAAAATGTTCTCAACGCGTTGAGATAATTATTTTGGAAGTACTTCACTATGTATTGTCTTGAAAATGGTCATAAATATTGTTTATGATCACATTTCCCACTACAAAATTCATAAAGAAACCCTATATAGTCCAATTTTTTTTTAAATTATAGGTTGCTATCGACTCTACTCTGCATGAAACGATTATTTAATTAAATTTTGAGCTGTAAACGCCTTATTTTTTAATTATTGTGTAGAAGTAGGCCATAATTGGTGATGATGTTCGTGACTACAGTGCAGGATACTAAGATAATTCTTCTACTAACACAAATTATAAATCTGACCTAAACTTGCCTAAACGCTACACCATTCAAAGATTTTACCTCAATCAACTCCTGAAAGTAGGGCAAGTATCCCCATTATCCATAATCAATCTTAATAACCAATTATATGTACAGTACAATATCGGTATATACATCAGTACAATATATACTTCCATGCTGGTCTGGGAGTGATAGAAAAACATAGAATGTGCCAGCTGCATCTCCTCCCGGGCATGCTGTAAAAATCAGCTAAGGGATTTGAGGGTTTCAGTATTGTAATTTAGGCGATGGGCTGACAACCTGTCACTATAGCAATATACAGATCTATCTATCTATCTTACCCTCAAAACTTGTCAGACGTGGTGGAACGGCCTTTGTTTAGGTCGTTTACGCTCTGCCTACCCCATTAGGGATATAGGCGTGATTATATGTATGTATGTACAATATCGGGTCGTTGTTCGACTCGAAAAACCCACTCGCTAAGAAGAAGAATACCGTATACTATACATAACTATAAATACCGGGTGTAAGGGACAGCGTACTGAAAACAAAAAGGGGTTGCTTAGTCAATAAATAAATGTAAACATTCATAATAAAAAAACAATAAATAAATAAATAATGAAACTAAACAACTATCTGCTGAAAATTCTTTTAGGAAATGAAATTTTTTTTGGCTTTTCCATACAAATTGTCTGATCAAGTTCACAGAATAATAAAGTAGTACACAAAGTGGTCATTTGGTATGGGAGAGACATTTTTTGTTTTCATTTCCTGAAAGAATTTCCTGATAATAGTTGTTCAGTTCCGTTGACTGAGCAACCCCTTTCAGTTTTTGGTACGCTGTCCCTTACACCCGGTATAAACACACAAGCACATCAGATAAGCTTAATTAGTAAGAA
This sequence comes from Scrobipalpa atriplicella, assembly GCA_029255725.1. Taxonomy (NCBI): domain Eukaryota; kingdom Metazoa; phylum Arthropoda; class Insecta; order Lepidoptera; family Gelechiidae; genus Scrobipalpa; species Scrobipalpa atriplicella. The sequence continues at coordinate 22,967 of JARACY010001415.1, read as the reverse complement.
AGGTAATGCTTGACCAATCCGACAGGTTTTATATTGCCTTTTATAAGAACGTTTATAAATTATAAAAACTCGTCTGGGAAGGTAGAAAGAAATGTACATGATGTTCTAAAAATATATTCAGTAAAGATTTAATTAGTGACTCCAAAAAAAATATTGATGCTTGATTAAATTATTGGTGCTCTAATAAATTAACAAGGTAATTTATGATATTGACATAATTTGAGCACGAGAAAATTGAAAGATTAAAAATGTTATTTCAGAGCTCTACCAAAAATATTTTTTGATAATGTAAAAATGTAAATTCACTATGATAAATTTCATTGGAATTTCTATTAGGTTTACGAGTTTTATATATCAATCTCAAGCAAGAAATACCTACCGAGTAAAATAAATAGGATACCATATACGCTAAGATGATAAAAGAAATGTAAATTAAAGGAATTGTATTTACAAATAAATATATATGAAGACGATTAGTAAAAAGCACATACATTTTAAATTACTTATGACCGAAGATTCAAAGAAGATTGAACACCATGTGCATAAGGTCAATGAACTGGTAACGGATCATATGATTCAAGTTATGAGTGCAATGAAGTAAGCCGATGCAATCCAGTCGATGCGCCTGAACACACAAGCTAACACAAGAAACAAGACGAACGACCCGATGAACCCTGTCAGAGTAGTCTGACATGGTTAGTGTAAAGATCGCTTTTGACAGATAGCGACCGGAATCATCCTAAAAAGGTATCCTTTTTCGTGACAGACAAGGTTATTCAGCCTGCATTGTCCTAATCAAACTGGAACGAAATTCTCATAATGCGAAAAATTTACAAAATAGGTATTAACTATGCGTTCCCTCTGTGGGAATCGAACCCACGACCTTCGGATCGGGAGCCAATAGCTCAGACCACTAGACCACGGAGGCAGTTATGAGTAGCAATGAAGTAATACTATGCAACAAAGCCGATACGCTTCAGGAAACAGCTAACACAAAAACGGGCTATGTACTTATGTGATCTAATAACGACCTAATATATTCAAACACAAATACCAATATAATAATAGGGTGTCGATAATTATAAATGAACAAAGCATAAATTAACAACTTCAAATTAATAACAGACATGCCTCTCTATAACATTACCAGTTATTATGTAGGCATTTAGGTGCACTAGAAACAAAATACAAATAGCATCCTAGTTCAGAACTCTTCAATTGTTTTTGTTAATTCTAGTCTGGCTTATAATAATATACTTACTGAACCATCCGAGAATATGATCTAATTACTTTATAATAGACACAAATGCGATTTAACAACGAAAATTTGAAAAAGAAGAAAAAAAAAAATTATCTTTAATTAAATAAAAGAAAATACTAAAAATTAACAGCTTTAATTTAGAGAATTACAAAATCTAAACGTCATCAATGCCAATTTTAAAAATCATTTTTCCTCATCAATAAAGAAACTGCATTTATTGAAACATGCAATCTTTATCAGACATAAATCTCAGCAAAACAACTAACAACTAAAAGCGACTAAACCAACAAGAACTAAATCCACCTGCTACGATCTAGGTTAACTCGTTGTATCCGCAAGTAATAGATCTTTAGCCTGTCCATTGTCTACAGAGCCTGCATCTTAAGCGGTCCGTTAGCGAGGCTCCTGACCTGCTAAACACAAGCCCTAGATTCAACACAGGTTTGTGACATAGAAACCTTGCGTTTTAGTCATTTCTCCAAGCTGCCGCTGCCAAGTTCTCGGAAATAAGGTAATTGGTCTTGAATCTACCTTTACTATTTTCAAAATGTCGATAGGGAATAGTCGTATCCAGAAACCATGGAGACACGCTTTTATTCCTTTAGGGGTAGGCAGACTGTCAAAAAGCCCACTAAAAGATCCAAATATTAGAGAAATAAATACCAAACACAAATATGGACAGAATTCAGTCTGACCTTAATGATAAAAACACAAAACAAAATGTAGACAAAAATGTTAGTTTACGAGGACAAAGAAAGCAAAGCAGGCATATTTAACACTTACTATCACACACACAAACATAAAACATAAAACCGACGACTTTGTAGATAAAGACACATGGACGAAAGCGACGAAGAAACTTTTGTTACAGTACAAAGGCTTGAAGGCATTGTTTGAAGGTACCTGTATGTTCGTGCCAATAGTATTGATAGCGCTGTTGACAGCAGTGGAAATGCTGTTCGTCGACCCATTGACAACGGCACCTATTGTACCTATGAGACTGTTGACGAAATTACTCCATACGACCACTAGCACCAACAGAAAATTACATAAATAAATATAAAATCCAAAAAACGTTCTGGGATAAAATAAATACGATGGTAGAGTCAGCTCAGCCTATCTGTTCGGGATCTTTAATTAGTAAATTACTTGGTATTAATATTTGAATTTGACCCCTCTTGGTTGATTACTTGATTTATCAATCATTCTTTCATGGATAACATAGTAAATAACCATTATAAATATTAAGTTTATTAAGCACGGGTCCTTTAAACAGATAAGCCAAAGGAATAATGAAATCGTACTTATAAAATGTACATTATGAGAATGAGTGTCATATTAATTAATATTAATAGGAGAAGAATAATTTAATCATGCAATAAATAAATCATGCTTATATTTTTGTTGAATTCAAGGTGAGAAAGTGCGTTAACATTAGGGACTAGAGTAATTGATTTACATACCATGTGAGGGTTGGTTTGGTGATGGGCGGATTGGAAGGAAACCACCTTTAGTGGCCTCAGCAGCAGGCTCTGCATTCTTGAATTCTTCCCTCGACTTGGTGGGAAGGATGGTGTTCTGAATTTTCTGTACTGCTCCAGCGATGCCCTGTACAACCGTGTTGCTGGCAATCATCTGCTTGATCGGACCACTTGGCTGTGAATCAGGCTGCTTCTGGTTGTCAGGTTTGTCTGCTGGGACAACGTTCGATCCTTCTTGAGCAGTTGGGACGATGACTTGCTGAGGCTCAGATCCCGGTCTGTTGAATAAGCTACCAGCCTGTTGAATTACGTTTTGGAAAGCCTGTATAACTGGCCGGTTAGGCTGAGCGGGTTGAGGTGAGTCCGACTGAGCACCTGCTGGTGGTGGGTTGCCTCCAATGAAGCTCTGGACGTTCTGCTGAATAGTTTGCCATAAACCAGGGCGCGCTGGTTCATCAGACTGCTGGCCCGTTGCTTGTTGCTGCTGGCCAAAGCCCGCCAGGGGATTATTTTGACCCCAGCTCCCCCACCCACCACCTCCGCACTGGTTGGTGCTGTTTTTGTTTGCAGTGTTATTGCTGTTATTGCTCCAGCTGTTCACGGTTTGGTTCAAGCTTTGCAGGTTCTCTAGGAATGAAGATTGCCAGTTTTGGAAGAATCCGCCGAAGGGACCGTTTCCCCATGAGCTGGTAGAGTTAGTAGATCCACTGCTTCCGCTAGCACTGCTGCCACTACTGGTGCTTCCGCTGTTGGCAGAATCCTCTCTGACACTCGCACGAACTTGAATAGCATCCTTCTTGTCATCGGCGTTGTCGGAGACAAGTGCTGCAGGAGCAGCAGGACGAGCGTTCAAGTGCTCCTGAATTGATTCATAAAGCTCGCTCATTTTGTTCTCAAAGCTTTCTTTCAACGCTGTAATTTCATTCTGGAACTGAGCATATTGCTCACTTGCTTTCCATTCAGCGTTTTTAAGAACTACGTTCTTGAGAGAATCCACGAAAGTTTCCGGGTTTTGGGTGTCATGCTGCATACGCTGTGGCGGGCCAGGATTCTTCAGATCGATTTGTTCTCTCACAATCTCGGAGCTCTCTTCAGATGGAGAAACCTCATTGTCCTCCTTCTTCTCATCAGACTTCAAAGCAGGCTTCACATCTTCGACGACAACTTTGACAGGAATATCAACGGGTTGCTTTCTAAGATTATTTTCGACGTCCTTAATTTCGGCGTTTTCCTCTATGATCTCCTGTGCGGTCGCTGCGTTTTCAATAGGCACTTCATCTTTGTTAAGGACTTCCTTGACGACTTGTGCTAGTTTTTTTTCTATATCTTTGTTATCAGGGATGGAGGCGGCGTGGGCCCCGATGACCGCAAGGGCGAGTATAAGCGCGTGCAGTCTCATCTTCGGGTGAGTGGGTACTAGTGCCTCGGGTGGGGTGCGCGCCTTTATACGTTAGGGCTAACGGTGCGCGCGCGCCGGCGTCCACATGTTTACCGACCGAACCCACCGGCGCTAAACATTCTGTCATTATTTGTATTTAATAGCGACACCGAATTAACTGTTCATAGTCACAAATGTAAATTTTGTGTGTATTTATGATTGTGCGATAGAACCGGACCAAATGAGGGCGAAAGGTTGTGTTTCCGCTATTCCAGCATTTTTACTGCGAACTCCAAACGCGCAGATATCATTAGAGAATATCCGCGCACTCAAATTTTTCTGTAACAAAACAAGTATTAATTGAACTAAGTTATTCTTTTTATACCTACTATAAAATCAAATCAATAAAGGCAATATTTAACTTTAAATAGAATTTATATTCTACACTTTATAGAGCATATACTTAATATTATGATCACTACTTCCGATATTTCGTAATAATTATTTAACGCGAGTCTATTTTTCAGCAAACAAAAATTACTTATGATACTTGAATAATAACTATGAAAGCAACTGAGCAAGAACCATTTAATTCTTGCTTTTGTATCAAAATACTTATCTAAAAATATATAATTTATACACGTAATTTCTTCTGCCATACTTAATCATTTTCTCACTAAATCTTTTCGCTCTATAATCTATTTATTTTTCTACTTAAGGATACACTAAAACGCGTGTTCAGTCGTTTAGTGTTACTTTCGTTTTCAATGCGCGTGCGCAGCTTTCAGTCATTGTCATTGTCAAGAGGTTAGGAGTCAGGGAAAGTTAGTCTCTATTTGTGCAAGGAAAGTCGGATAATAAGGTGCGAAGAAAGGTCTATCCACAAGAAGTAAATGTCCTGAAAGGGCCGACAGTGTTTTTTTTTTGAGTGATCTATGACCTAAAGAGAGATTAGGAAGTCTCATAATTTAAAACTACTTATACCCTAAATTGTTCTTCGGTTACCTATTTTATTTTTCTTTGACACCAAATATTTTTAATGTCTTTGGATTACCCTTTGAACTTGAGGCTGACATGTCCAAAAATGTAGGATATATTATATTTAGGCCCGTATTTATAATCAGCTCTCAAGAGTGACAGCGAGTTTGAGTTCGTATCAGTAATGTCATTTCAGTACAAAACGACCTGTCAAATCCATACTTAATATTGCTCTCAATCTTGAGATCGCTTTATAAATACGACCCTTAAAAACTCTCATAATTTAAAACTACTTGTACCCTATTGTTCTTCGGTTACCTATTTTATTTTTCTTTGACAACAAATATTTTTAATGTCTTTGGACTTACCCTTTGAACTTGAGGCTGCCATGTCCAAAAATGTAGGATATATTATATTTAGTCAGGATTACTCTTCAAATAAGTTTGAAGACTGCATGTTTTATCCTACATATTATCTATCTACAGCATCAGGCTGGGAAAACGCTAGGCAGTAGAAGATTATGATATACTCCCTTTGTTATATTTTCATTCGGTGAAAATTTTAAATAATAACTACTGAGACTATTATATAGATTCTTATCTTTATCAGATAAAAAAACCTTGTCTTATTACTGCTTTATCAATAAACCTATTTAATTTTATGCCTTACCTACTAGCATTTTTCGAGTTCGTCGCTCTGATTCGAATAAGCGGACTTATCAATGACATTTTAATAGAAAATATTTATTTAAATGTATGCGCGACGAGGAGGCCTTAGCAATGGAAATGCTAATATTTAGTAAACGGCCGGAATAAGGAATTTCAAACAAAAATGTTTAGTTAAAGTGAACCGTTAAACGGTAACAGGAAAGGAGATATACAATCTTGATTTTATGTTTAGTTAGTGTTGTTTCTTCCATGCTGGACTGGGAGTGGTAGAAAAACATAGAATGTGCCAGCTGCATCTCCTCCCGGGCATGCTGTAAAAACCAGCTAAGGGACTCGAGGGTTTCTGTGTATTTCAATTTAGGCGATGGGCTGACAACCCGTCACTATAGCAATATACGCAATCATCTGTAATAATCCTCAAAACTTGTCAAACGTGGCGAAACGAACTTTGTTTAGGTCGTTTTTACTCTGCCTACCCCATTAGGGATAAAGGCGTGATTATATGTATGTATGTATGTTTCGCAAGGTATTTTTACTAGGAACAAAAAGTAAGTTTTTTTTTTAGTTGAGGCACAAGAAGACTTTGTGCTAGTGTCAGGTGTTTTATACAAATAGTTAAACGAGCATGGGTTCGCAATGGACTGACAACCTATCACAAAAGTTGACTTCTTTCTGAAATGACCTCGGGAACCAAAAAAAGCCTTTTATGTTTGACCGTTGATGCTCTGCCTACACCGCAATTTGTGATCTCAAGTTCTTGGAATCATTGATTCGACATCCAAACATCCAAAGCCATTATCGACTGCATTGATTACCTGTTTATAAAAAGATCTCATCTCGGTCATCGCCCTCTGTGCAGCTTGTTAATCTGGATCCGCAGGTTCCGTTACTCGCTACTGAATTTCGGCAGGTTTTTAGGGTTCCGTCGAGAGAATTTTATCACAGGAATACTTAGTTATACTCATCATACCAAATCAATCGCAATTAAAGTTTCCAACCGTTGTCAGACTTACCACTCACGACGATACAACCTAAGAAATAATTGAGATTATTATATATAATATATAATAATTATTAATATTATATATAATAATTAAGAAGAAATAATGTTATATGGGGCTGCCTGGATCTGAAAAATCAGGGTTCATAGTTTTTAAAATTTTATTTTATTTATACTAAAACTGTTGACGCTCTGCTTACCCCTCTATGGATATAGGTGTTAGGAGAAGAGTGACCGGTAACGGGCCGACCGGTCTGTCCGGTGGTCAGGAAACACAGGACAGGAACAGCTATTCATACATACACACATAAATCACGCCTTTGTCCCTATCGGGGTAGGCAGAGCGTCAACGACCTAAACAAAGGTCGTTCCGCCACGTCTGACAAGTTATGAGGGTTGTTTAAGATAGATGTGTGTGTATATTGCTGTAGTGACAGGTTGTCAGCCCATCGCCTAAATTGCAATACACTAAAACCCTCGAATCCCTTAGCTGGTTTTTACAGCATGATCGGGAGGAGATGCAGCTGGCACATTCTATGTTTTTCTATCGCTCCCAGTCCAGCATGGAAGTTATTAGTTAGCAGCAATTCTGTTGATCTAAACTAAACATTGCGACATAAGAAAGATAAGCTAAGAATATGGGTCAGGTACAGACTTATTAAAAAGGTAAACACGTGTAAAAAATGCACACAAGATCACAAGTTATAGTATATTATGCAACGCGGGAATAAAGCAGTGTCTAACGTCACGGGCAGCATATTGAATCCTGAGCGGAATGAAGGATTCTAGGATTAATTCCCGAGCGCAGCGAGGGAATTAAATCTTTAATTCCTGAGCGAAGCGAGGGAATTATGACAAGAATCCTGAATGTAGCGAGGGATTCAAGTCTGCCCAAGGCGAAGACACATTTATTCCCGAGGAGCATACTATATTTTACACATCTACTGCACAGATTACTTAGACGGTGGCAGGCGTCTGTAAGATAATAAAGCCCAGAAATATACCTGATCATATAATATTGATAGATAAATAAATATGGAAAACATACCAGAAGCAACAGATCCGAAAGTCAACTCACACTCACTGAACTACACTTCATGTTCACAATCCACTACCTACGTATTTTTCCAAAAAAAAACGAATTGTTCATATTTAACATATTCAATATAAATAACAAAATACGATAAAATACTAGTCACAATGTCTTTCTGGAGTCAAAATATTAATTTCACTCGACAATTTACGAAATGGAAGTCAAAATCAATAAAAGAAAAACTTTTGCAAAAACAAACCGCGTTTTCTTTTTTTTAGTTTATTTTTTTATAGTACAACGCAAAGAGCACATACAGATAACTAGTCATACAGCCTTTTTACACTCGCCGGGAAGCACAGAAGGCGAGTGTGGCAACAGCGTTTTAATACACACACAGCCATATTTTTTTTTCTGAAAATTATTTTCTTAGTAGTTCACATGACATTCCAAATTCAAATCTCATAATAACCCTTGGGCTATTAAGGATTTCCATACAACTTTATATCCCTTGGGATTATTTTCTTGCTTTAAACGCAAGTTCCTTGATACATTATGTTGATATAATAATGCAGAGGTGTGTAAAATATATTTTGTGTGAATAAGTAGCATTTTCAAACGCAATATTAACTGGAAAAGATCGTTTTTTTATATAATAAAAAGATTAGTACAAAGTTTAATTTCATCATGTTTACTTATAAAAATAGAGTTCGGTGTAAAGGAGAGTAATAAAATAAAATTCATACATTTACTGTTAATTTCTAACTATCTACTAATCTGATAGTGAAAGCAGCAGTGATACAAAAATAATTTACTGATTAAAATAATTGTGAAATAAAATAAATAGTATAAACTTACATTTTTAACAATAAATATTATAAAATACTTAAATAAATAATGATATTTCTTTTACGCATATAAATTATTGAATTAGTTTATTTAGGAACTAAATTCTTCATTTACGCCCTTTGTCTTCTTCTTGTGATCATGTGGCTCATGTAGAATGCAGAAAGCATCGCGACGAGCTGAAAAGAATAGAAAGTTATATTAATAATCATCACCATAACAAAAATATCTCGCAGGTTCTAAAATCGCTTGGATCAAATATATTTGAGAACAGTTTTTAGACTTTCGCGGTTATTCATTACAATTAGATTTTTATTTTAAACGGGATGATTCCCGCGATTATATTTATTGTTGTCGAGGTAACAATAAATATAATCGCGGTAATAATACATACATACATAATAATAACGCCTTTATCCCTAATGGGGTAGGCAGAGTGTAAACGACCTAAACAAAGGTCGTTCCGCCATGTCTGACAAGTTTTGAGGGTTATTCCAGATAGATCTGTATATTGCTAATAGTGACAGGTTGTCAGCCCATCGCCTAAATTACAATGCCGAAACCCTCGGATCCCTTAGCTGATTTTTACAGCATGCCCGGGAGGAGATGCAGCTGGCACATTCTATGTTTTTCTATCTCTCCCAGTCCAACATGGAAGTAATAATCCCGTTTAAAATAACAATCTAATTATATTTGTTAGCTAATAATAAATTTTCTTGCCTAATAATAACCATAAAAACACATACCTCAACGATAACAATAATGATGACAACAACCCCAACAGCCTGTCCATAACTGTCCAGGTAGTCTCCCAGCCTGGTCCCGCAACCCTCGTAGGTGTCTCCGATGTTGCACGTGTTGTTCTCAGGCTCTGAGCAGCAGGTGATAGGGATCGGTAGACCAAGGTTGATGTAGGCTCCGGCTCCCGTCGAACCACAGCAACGGAACTGATAAAATAAAATCAAGATTGGTCTTTGATTGAGTGAAGGGCTGACAATAATTGAGTTAGTTTCGATTTGCATCAAGACAAACAGAAACAATATTTTTTATGTTTCCAAGGACTGTTAGGCTACAGTCCTTGAAAACATAAAAAAATTGTCTGTAGCATTGCGGTTCCTTGAGGTTCCTTTAGGGATCAATAACAAGCCATTTTTGAGCCAATTAATTTAAACAGGCCTGTTGTTCTTTTGGCCTGATACTGGATGTGCTGAAATAGTTTCTTCGAACATAGAACCTTCAACAGTTGCAACTCACGGTACTCTCGATGACTTGGAAGTTGTTGTTGACGATGTTGGAGTTGGTGAAGGCGTCGTTGATCCAACCCTGCGCCTTCTGGGACAGGTCATTCATGTTGTCCCAGATGACGTAGGCTAAGTAGCTCTGAGCGCCAGCCAGGATCAACATAAATACTGCGTACTGGAAAGAAGCATAGTTTTTTTTTATTCAGTGATTTGCTAGGAATTATTCATCTTAAAAAATATCCCGTGCTTCAGAGCGTTAGGTACTTAATAAGCCGTGGGTCCCGGCCGTTGTCTTTGATAGTGGTCGTTACACAAACCATTTCAGAGGCTATATAAGGCGGTTTAATAACTCTGATACCAGGGTTCATCGTGACGTTCGACTCGAAAGGCACACGACAGGAGAAAGAGTTGGTAAGTGACGATGCAGACTATAATGGCCCATGCCCACTAAGGCTCGTATTTATAAAGCGATATCACTGAAATTACATTTCTGATACGAACTCAAACTCGCTGCCAGTCTCAAGTGCTGATTATAAATACCAGCCCTAAGAGACTTAATACCTCTCGTTTTAAAAAGGACCAGTTAGCTATATCCAATCACTCTTTCAGGAATTTCCTAAGTAATTCACTACGCTTGGCAGGCATATTAGCAGGGGATGTTAGAGATTCTATATTCACTGGGATTCTATAATATACGCTGGCGTGTAACTAGGCCATTTTGCATCAAAGTCTTTTAATTCTATGGACATTTTTATTTGCTAGATAAGTTATTATCTTTACCAACTAAAAACACTTATATTTTTATCAGTTAAGGATGATATCTAAATAACTATTTACATTAGTGACGTGGAGTTTCAAAGTAGGTAGAATTGTTTATGAAAACGAGATCTTAAATTGTTGTATTTAATCTTCCTTTCGTTCTAATTTAGTCTCTACTTTTCTACAAAGTGGTATCTCCTAAGAGAGGTCCCAAACCCAGTGGCACTTCCTATCCTGTTGCGTTCAGTTCCTAATGCATTCCCCCAACTAGGCAACGGCCTCCCCTTCTCTCTTCCATGTCTCGCGGTCCTGTGCAAGCTCTTACAAGTCTTCGCGATAAGCTTTAAGGCTCGTATTTATAAAGCGATCTCAAGTTTGAGAGCGATATTAAGTATGGATTCGACAGGTCATTTTGTACTGAGGTGACATTTCTGATACGAACTCAAACTCGCTGTCACTCTTGAGAGCTGATTATAAAATACGGGCCTAAGATCGACACTCCATCTTTTACGTTGTCGTCTTCATCGACGATTTCCATCTTGAGGTGTCCAGTCTGTGACGATCCTAGCCCATTGCTCCGAGTGCATCCGGCTGACGTGCCCAGTCCGAATTGAGGCTGACTTTCGACCGACATCAGCTACCTATAGATTCCTGTTTTGGAAACTGGGTAGGTATAACTATCAAGAGCAAAAGTATAAAGAAAATATGTACTTACGAAGACGAGCCAGCATCTGGTCTCAGTAATGGCTCCATAACACCCAGAGAAGGCGATGACGAAGATGATGCAGCCGGCGATGATGACGGCAATTGGTATACCGCTCAGGTTCACCGGGATCAGGTCTGTGAATTCTTTAACGTTGGAGTACACTAATGCACCAGTGATGATGAGCGCTGCGCCTCCAAGCTGGAGAATAGATAAGAAGAAATAAATTAGATGAAACAAAGTAAGAGTGGTACTGGTGATGTTAGAGTCGTCGTTAAAATCTGGAGCAGTGTTTTTATTAGTTGATAGGCAATCATTTTTCTGCATTTCACTTGATGGGAAGTAATGATGCAACTATTATGGAGCATGATTACCTAGATAGTACCTGTTTACTCTCGCCTTAAAAAAACCCAGATTATAGCGTTCCGAAAACAGATCCACAGTCAGGGAGTTTTTACTCCAACCATTATAGTTCGTGACTGTAATATCATAGACCATATCTCTAGGTGTATATATCGGCATATATATCGGCACACCTATCTTTTTACCCACGGTGAAATCAAAATAGAACAAAATGCAATTCAGATACCAACATGGCTTTAATTAAGTTTTCTATGGAATTGAAAATCATTAACTTATAATAAATCATATTTTTAAAACAATACAAAGAATTGTGGATTAACTGCAGCAGGTTATCAATTTTTATAGGGGAAGTCCGCTCTGACAAATAATAACCGTATAATATATGAAAAATTTGTTTACAAAATGATTACCAATACAACAAGATAAACCTACAGAAATGACGTGAGTGAGGATCACCTGTAGGTAGTAGGTACTTATGTTTAACTTAACACTCTATCAAAAAACTTTGTCCAAGAAAAATGAGTTAAATATACATGGGTTAAAATTTGAAAATAAATATTTGATCACCCGCGAAAATATGAGTAATTTTGTTTTAGTTTCCTTCCGTGTTAAGTTGCTGCTCAAAGTTGATTTATAATATGTCATGTACCAAGGTGGCGATCCGCGTTCAGGCTATTTCTTGGCTCAAAGAATCTCTTTGGCAGTCCAGCGTGGCAACGCAGCCAGTATAATGGGCACTTTCGGTCAGGGGGCACTACGTGGGGGGCTATTTGACTAGTTACAATTTGTAGCTTTAATTTATTTAATTTTAAGTGTGACATTATTCTCTGACAATTATTTGGCTATAAATAAAATATGTACCAAATAATAATAAAATTAATACTAAGTTTAAGTTTTGAGATTTTCGCGGTTGTTCATTACAATTAGATTATTTTTTTGAACGGGATTATGACGTATGAAACTGCGTTGGAATATCGAGGTAACAATAAATATAATCGCGATAATAATCCCGTTCAAAATAATAATCTAATTGTATGTAATACTAAGTTATAGATAATTCTGCATATGACTCATTATTCTTGGTATTTAGATAGTATTACTAATTGTTCTTCTATGCTGGACTGAAAGCAATAAAAAAACATCGGTGGAGTAGATATCTGATCGTTCTCTTTTTAGGCAAACTAAAAAATTAGAAATGCACCTTCGTCAGATGTGGCAAAAACATCTATCGACCCCGTAGGATGTAAACATAGTATCAGTAAATTAGTAATACGCTATTTGACTACTAGTCAAATCAGCAACTTTTTATGAAATGTCAAAAACGATTTTTTGTATTGGGCGCTTTTCCACTAGACGGCACGTCAACGGTAACGGCGACGGCACGGCGAGATCACGTGACAATATCTATGGGAATCGATGACATGCCGTGACGGTGCCGTGCCGTCAAGTGGAAAAGCGTGTCATATAATTTCATTGATTTTCATACATTATCTCACCTACTATATCGTCGACGGTACCGTGCCGTCGCCGTTGCCGTTGACGTGCCGTCTAGTGGAAAAGCGCCCGGGTTATGACGTCACACGTAAGTAAATGTTGACTACTCAAATCAATAACTTCTATATTTTTAACTTGATTATTAAATCAGAATGTGTTTTTTTTTTAATTATGAATGAGATCCACAGTATTTTAGCCATCAGTTTTAAGGTATAAACGATTTGATTTTTTTTTGCTACCCAGTCAACATGCCTATTGTATATCTACGATCTTTTACTTATCGCGATAGGTAATAGTTTCAAAGCGGTATTATTCAGATGATATTGATCATAAATCATAATGTATTGTAAATAATAATACGCAGGGTTTTAATTGTGAATCAGACGGCAGGTGGTTCCAAAAAGTTATCATTACTGATAATATCTCTTGACAAGATCGCACGTACCTCCTAGCAATTATTTTTTATCGTATTTTACTTAGCCAAATGCTGATGATCGCAAACAATAGAAGACTGATTTTTGAGGTGGTATCTATCTACCTCTTAGCGGTCCACTCCAGGAAAGAGCATCACGAGCTCCACTGTGGATGAGTCCTGCTGCACAATCCCAACTTTTATACAGGATGTAACAGAAAGGGTATATCCACCCTGAAGCAGTGTATTTAGATGTGTAGATTCACATCCTTCAGGGAGCACCCTTTCTGTTACACCCTGTATAGCTAGACTAGGCGACTCTAGCTTCACCTGACCCGCTTGCTAATCCCATTTGTGCCTTTCAGGTTTTTTGGTGAGCCCATCGTTGACTCTGTCTTGGTCACTTTTGGCTTCTACACTACTACTACACGACTACACCAAAGGGCAAACCCATCGCAACTTCTACTTTTGTTATAAGCACGCATTGGACGCAAAATATCTATAGCCGTAGTCTTACTACTAGTGAAATATGCTCACTTTACCGTCAACTCTGTCTGACCTAGAGATTTTAAAACAAACTGATGTCAAATAAAAAGATACCAGTTTAATATGTCAATTTTATTGTGTCATAATTCTCGCTCGACATTATTTCCTAATTTACGTCTCACAAATGTTTTCCTCACTTTTATAAATGGCTAACAATAGCATAAAAACAAAAAACCTAAATATGGGTCGTTCTTCAGAAATGATTCTTCGGGTCACTTTAGTGGCGAATTTTTTTTGTGCGTTTTTGCCATTTTTTTATATTGGAGAATAATAAAGAGATCAATAAAAGTTTAATTACAAAAAATTACTCATATCTAACCACAGGTTACAACAGAATTAATTTTCGAAATTTTCGATGCCACCAAACGTGACATATTGTGCCACTCGAGTGACCTTGTTATTATTATGAGGAAAAAGTGAAAGATTACCACCGTCAGCATGAGTTTAATATCCTTTTTGATTACTTTTAATGATATTATAACAGTTTGTTTACTTCAAAAACTTAAATGCGAACTGCAAATCTTATCCTTAAATCTCTTAAGTTATAATAAGTAAACGGAAAAACCCTTCAAGGCATAGTCGCAATTTCTGCAATTATTACCGTTAAATGGAAACCTTCCAACCGGACCATCCCGTATCGACCCCTGGAGAAATCGACCAAGCTACCACTAAAATCACCACACCATTTTGTGGTGATTGGAGAAAGCTCAAGGATGTTCAAGCCAAGAACAAAATGCAACCACTACTCCCACAACACTTGCGAGACCTGCTAGAGGAAAAGAAGCGCACCAGAAAGTTCTTCACCAGATTCCCTCCATTAAAGAACCATCTCAACCACCAACTGAATCGAACATGAGTTGGGGGAAATCTACCCAAGAAGACCGTTTAAGCAATCACCCAAGTCTTCTACGGAATCCTCAGAACTGGTCATTTCCACACACCATGGAAAAGCGCAAAAATCATTGTGCTTCCGATGCCAGACAAGAACTTGGCCAACCCGGAGAGTTATCAGCCCATCTTATTGCTCCCAACGCTCTCCAAAGTGTTTGAGAAGTTTATCCTGCCTCACATACCCAAGACCAGAACAGTTCGGGTTTCGCTTAGAGCATTCCACAACTCTCTAACCTGCTAGAGTGAACCATGACATTGCTACGAGGATGAACAAGATGAAGACTCGGTGTTCGTAATAATTGACATGGAAAAGGCATTCGACAGGGTGTGGCACGACGGACTCGTCTACAAACTGTCGAAAACCTCAACACCCAGAAGGATCGTCAAGACCATCGAGTCATTCCTCAGAGACAGAAACTTCCACGTGGCCGTCGAAGGTGTCAGATCCACTGAACACCCCATCGAAGCGGGAGTCCCTCAAGGGAGCTGGCTGTCTCTCCCCGGCGTGTTATTCCATCTACACGGACGACATACACCGAGTGGGTGACGTTTAATTGGCTCTATTCGCTGACGATGTGGCCTTCATCTCAGCATCCTACAAACCACAGCATGCAGCCAAGAAAATGCAGCCAACGGTCGACGCGCTCCCAGGCTGGTTGAGCCATTGGCGCGTGAAAGCAAACGTTGCCAAGACACAGGCTCTAATCATAGGAAGATGCCACTTACCATCCCCACTTCGCATCCATGGACAGGAGTTCAAAAGCCCTGTCAAAAATCTCGGTATAACCATAGACAGGAACCTCACCATGAAAAAACACGAACGCGGTGGGACAAGTCAAGGCAGCCCGAGCCAAACTGCGGCAAGATAGCAAACTGCCCACGAAAACCAAGCTCAACATCTACAAAACGTACTTGCGCGCAAGGCTGACGTACGCGGCGCCCGCTTGGTACGCTCTCGCGTGCAACTTGTTGAAAAAGAAGATCAGAGCCCAGGAAAACTTAACTGTCCGATCGGCAATAAAGACTCCAATATATATGAGAAACGATGTGCTTCACCGAGATCTCGAGTGGGAGAACATCGACCAGTTCATTGCACGACTTGCCATGGGGTCTCACCCGGTGGGCTTGACCGCGGAGGATAGCTAAAGAAGAACCCAGGGACCGGCCTGTAGTTGCAGTCCGCGTGGATTGCCTCTCCAGGGAGCCTGAGTATTTCCGAAGGAGATTTCCGCCAAGGAAGAAGTTCCGGAGCGAAGGATTATCAGTCAGCTGTCTGCCAAGACAAAAATGTTCTCCTTAAAACGAAAAGTCATAATAAACGAGCTATTAGACAAGATTATCACTATACGCTTCATAAATAATGTTTTACATTAATTACTTTACAATAAGAACGCGGTATTCATATGAATTTTGTTGATAAGTCACTTGAGTGGTGTGAAATGTCGCTTTGGTGGACAAAATGCCACCCAAATCACGCCACCCAAGTGACCGAATTTAGGGTATTTTCGCAATTTCTCTCTAAACTATGCAATAATTTCTTTTTTTTTAAATTAATCTAAAATCTCGGTCATATTTACGAGTTAATAATAGTAATTACAGATTCAAAGTGTTATTCTATCATACATTACACATGTCCACTTGAGTGATCTGCGTAGGTAGAAAAATGTTGGTCTCGAAAATTAAGCACCTTCTATTTTTTTTCGGGAACTGCGATGAGTCACCAGTCCTCTTTCCTCAGATGCCATGTCAGGACTGGCAAATGGCGGGAGTGTTTTCCTGGTCAAAGTTAGCTTCGTTGAGACGTAAGAGTCGTTTCAAACCGCGCTCTCAGAAGTCTCGAAAACGTGTGACCGACACAAAGTGCTTGTTTTGTGAATGTTGGTGTTTAAATATGTGTGTAGTTTATTATTTTAAATAAATCTGTGGTTTTCCAGGATCATTTTCATGGGTAAAAAGTACGACATAGTCCAGGTAAATAAATTGCTATAAGCTTTTCAATTTCGGAAGAGCAGAGTGTGACACGCGAAGAACGCTAGTTTTGACCCCGATTTCAGGTTTCTAACTAAAGTTTTGTTTAACGTATTTTGTAATATTATGTTGAAATTAGGAATTCTAGGTAGTCAATTAAACAAACAAACATATAAAAAAGAGTTTTAAGCTGTGCGTTTTATATCATTAGAGTATTAAGCGTGTGACCGAAAATTTCGACCTCTCAAAGAATGACCCATATATACTACCAAAATGTACGCGGCCTAAGAACAAAATGTTTGGAACTATTTAATAATATTTTATTGAACGACTACGACATTATTGTTATCACCGAAACTTGGGTTCAATCCGATATTTTAAATACCGAGTTATGCGACAGTAGATATGAAATATTCCGATGTGATCGTAACCTACAGCTGACCGCGAAGGACACGGGTGGCGGTGTCATGATCTGCGTTCGACGCGAGATCGATGTCCTATTACGTAACGACTGGCCATACGCACAAACAGAATCTCTCTGCATAACTATACCTGCGCGTGCGCTTGGTTCTCCCGTTGACCTACATATAGCCATTGCTTATATACCGCCAGACCCCGGGGACTTACCCGCTCGTATTGACAGCATAAAACGTAATATCCTTTATATAATGGATAAGTACCCATGTGATAATTACTTGTTATTAGGTGATTTTAATCTGCCTTTCATAAAGTGGAATAGTGATGGTAGTTATAGCGCGACTGCTGCGCCCTCAGAATTTATCCAAGACACCGCAGTATCTTTTCTGAATGACGTTTTATATGCCGGGTTAATGCAATATAATTATTTAACTAACGCCTGGAATAATACACTTGATCTGTGTTTTAGCAACTTACCTTTAAATATTGATAAGGCCTCAAACTCTCTAGTCAAAATTGACCCCGCCCATACTTCTTTATCGATTACTGTTCTGGATTTACAGCTAGTACCCTTAACAGAAAACTCTGAACCACGATTCAATTTCCGTAAATGCGATTATAATAAAATTAACAACTATCTTAAAAATGAAAACTGGAATGAACTCTCCGTATGTAATTCTGTCGAGGAAGCAGTAGATATTTTCTATACCAAAGTAAATAAATGTATTGCTTTATTTGTTCCTCTGTATACGCCTAACTTAAACACCCACTACCCTATATGGTACAGTTTAGCTCTTATTAAAATAATTCGCGAAAAATTCAGAATGCACACTAAATGGAAAAGACATGGTAATCCTCTTGATTACGACGAGTTCTCTTTGCTTGAAAAAAGAGAAGAAATCGGTTCAAGCTGAATGTTTGGATCGTTTCACTCGCAGCGCAGATTGAATATTCGTCTTTGTCCCAAGTATTTCTGAAATACGTCAAAACAAAAAAAGTGGGATCTAACTACCCTAAAAAGTTTGTTCTTAATAATCAAGAATTTACCGACGGTCCTAGTATTACGAATGCATTTAATAAGAGCTAAACTGTACCATATAGGGTAGTGGGTGTTTAAGTTAGGCGTATACAGAGGAACAAATAAAGCAATACATTTATTTACTTTGGTATAGAGAAATATCTACTGCTTCCTCGACAGAATTACATACGGAGAGTTCATTCCAGTTTTCATTTTTAAGATAGTTGTTAATTTTATTATAATCGCATTTACGGAAATTGAATCGTGGTTCAGAGTTTTCTGTTAAGGGTACTAGCTGTAAATCCAGAACAGTAATCGATAAAGAAGTATGGGCGGGGTCAATTTTGACTAGAGAGTTTGAGGGCCTTATCAATATTTAAAGGTAAGTTGCTAAAACACAGATCAAGTGTATTATTCCAGGCGTTAGTTAAATAATTATATTGCATTAACCCGGCATATAAAACGTCATTCAGAAAAGATACTGCGGTGTCTTGGATAAATTCTGAGGGCGCAGCAGTCGCGCTATAACTACCATCACTATTCCACTTTATGAAAGGCAGATTAAAATCACCTAATAACAAGTAATTATCACATGGGTACTTATCCATTATATAAAGGATATTACGTTTTATGCTGTCAATACGAGCGGGTAAGTCCCCGGGGTCTGGCGGTATATAAGCAATGGCTATATGTAGGTCAACGGGAGAACCAAGCGCACGCGCAGGTATAGTTATGCAGAGAGATTCTGTTTGTGCGTATGGCCAGTCGTTACGTAATAGGACATCGATCTCGCGTCGAACGCAGATCATGACACCGCCACCCGTGTCCTTCGCGGTCAGCTGTAGGTTACGATCACATCGGAATATTTCATATCTACTGTCGCATAACTCGGTATTTAAAATATCGGATTGAACCCAAGTTTCGGTGATAACAATAATGTCGTAGTCGTTCAATAAAATATTATTAAATAGTTCCAAACATTTTGTTCTTAGGCCGCGTACATTTTGGTAGTATATATATGGGTCATTCTTTGAGAGGTCGAAATTTTCGGTCACACGCTTAATACTCTAATGATATAAAACGCACAGCTTAAAACTCTTTTTTTATATGTTTGTTTGTTTAATTGACTACCTAGAATTCCTAATTTCAACATAATATTACAAAATACGTTAAACAAAACTTTAGTTAGAAACCTGAAATCGGGGTCAAAACTAGCGTTCTTCGCGTGTCACACTCTGCTCTTCCGAAATTGAAAAGCTTATAGCAATTTATTTACCTGGACTATGTCGTACTTTTTACCCATGAAAATGATCCTGGAAAACCACAGATTTATTTAAAATAATAAACTACACACATATTTAAACACCAACATTCACAAAACAAGCACTTTGTGTCGGTCACACGTATTCGAGACTTCTGAGAGCGCGGTTTGAAACGACTCTTACGTCTCAACGAAGCTAACTTTGACCAGGAAAACACTCCCGCCATTTGCCCAGTCCTGACATGGCATCTGAGGAAAGAGGACTGGTGACTCATCGCAGTTCCCGAAAAAAAATAGAAGGTGCTTAATTTTCGAGACCAACATTTTTCTACCTACGCAGATCACTCAAGTGGACATGTGTAATGTATGATAGAATAACACTTTGAATCTGTAATTACTATTATTAACTCGTAAATATGACCGAGATTTTAGATTAATTTAAAAAAAAAGAAATTATTGCATAGTTTAGAGAGAAATTGCGAAAAGTACCCTAAATTCGGTCACTTGGGTGGCGTGATTTGGTGGGCATTTTGTCCACCAAAGCGACATTTCACACCACTCAAGTGACTTATCAACAAAATTCATATGAATACCGCGTTCTTATTGGAAAGTAATTAATGTAGAAACTTTATTTATGAGCGTATAGTGATAATCTTGTCTAATAGCTCGTTTATTATGACTTTTCGTTTTAAGGAGAACATTTTTGTCTTGGCAGACAGCTGACTGATAATCCTTCGCTCCGGAACTTCTTCCTTGGCGGAAATCTCCTTCGGAAATACTCAGGCTCCCTGGAGAGGCAATCCACGCGGACTGCAACTACAGGCCGGTCCCTGGGTTCTTCTTTAGCTATCCTCCGCGGTCAAGCCCACCGGGTGAGACCCCATGGCAAGTCGTGCAATGAACTGGTCGATGTTCTCCCACTCGAGATCTCGGTGAAGCACATCGTTTCTCATATATATTGGAGTCTTTATTGCCGATCGGACAGTTAAGTTTTCCTGGGCTCTGATCTTCTTTTTCAACAAGTTGCACGCGAGAGCGTACCAAGCGGGCGCCGCGTACGTCAGCCTTGCGCGCAAGTACGTTTTGTAGATGTTGAGCTTGGTTTACGTGGGCAGTTTGCTATCTTGCCGCAGTTTGGCTCGGGCTGCCTTGACTTGTCCCACCGCGTTTCGTGTTTTTTCATGGTGAGGTTCCTGTCTATGGTTATACCGAGATTTTTGACAGGGCTTTTGAACTCCTGTCCATGGATGCGAAGTGGGGATGGTAAGTGGCATCTTCCTATGATTAGAGCCTGTGTCTTGGCAACGTTTGCTTTCACGCGCCAATGGCTCAACCAGCCTGGGAGCGCGTCGACCGTTGGCTGCATTTTCTTGGCTGCATGCTGTGGTTTGTAGGATGCTGAGATGAAGGCCACATCGTCAGCGAATAGAGCCAATTAAACGTCACCACTCGGTGTATGTCGTCCGTGTAGATGGAATAACACGCCGGGGAGAGACAGCCAGCTCCCTTGAGGGACTCCCGCTTCGATGGGGTGTTCAGTGGATCTGACACCTTCGACGGCCACGTGGAAGTTTCTGTCTCTGAGGAATGACTCGATGGTCTTGACGATCCTTCTGGGTGTTGAGGTTTTCGACAGTTTGTAGACGAGTCCGTCGTGCCACACCCTGTCGAATGCCTTTTCCATGTCAATTATTACGAACACCGAGTCTTCATCTTGTTCATCCTCGTAGCAATGTCATGGTTCACTCTAGCAGGTTAGAGAGTTGTGGAATGCTCTAAGCGAAACCCGAACTGTTCTGGTCTTGGGTATGTGAGGCAGGATAAACTTCTCAAACACTTTGGAGAGCGTTGGGAGCAATAAGATGGGCTGATAACTCTCCGGGTTGGCCAAGTTCTTGTCTGGCATCGGAAGCACAATGATTTTTGCGCTTTTCCATGGTGTGTGGAAATGACCAGTTCTGAGGATTCCGTAGAAGACTTGGGTGATTGCTTAAACGGTCTTCTTGGGTAGATTTCCCCCAACTCATGTTCGATTCAGTTGGTGGTTGAGATGGTTCTTTAATGGAGGGAATCTGGTGAAGAACTTTCTGGTGCGCTTCTTTTCCTCTAGCAGGTCTCGCAAGTGTTGTGGAGTAGTGGTTGCATTTTGTTCTTTGGCTTGAACATCCTTGAGCTTTCTCCAATCACCACAAAATTGGTGTGGTGATTTTAGTGGTAGCTTGGTCGATTTCTCCAGGGGTCGATACGGGATGGTCCGGTTGGAAGGTTTCCATTTAACGGTTATATTGCAGAAATTGCGACTATGCCTTGAAGGGTTTTTCCGTTTACTTATTATAACTTAAGAGATTTAAGGATAAGATTTGCAGTTCGCATTTAAGGTTTTGAAGTAAAACAAACTGTTATAATATCATTAAAAGTAATCAAAAAGGATATTAAACTCATGCTGACGGTGGTAATCTTTCACTTTTTCCTCATAATAATAACAAGGTCACTCGAGTGGCACAATATGTCACGTTTGGTGGCATCGAAAATTTCGAAAATTAATTCTGTTGTAACCTGTGGTTAGATATGAGTAATTTTTTGTAATTAAGACTTTTATTGATCTCTTTATTATTCTCCAATATAAAAAAATGGCAAAAACGCACAAAAAAAATTCGCCACTAAAGTGACCCGAAGAATCATTTCTGAAGAACGACCCATATTTAGGTTTTTTGTGTTTATGCTATTGTTAGCCATTTATAAAAGTGAGGAAAACATTTGTGAGACGTAATTAGGAAATAATGTCGAGCGAGAATTATGACACATATAAATTGACATATTAACTGGTATCTTTTATTTGACATCAGTTTGTTTTAAAATCTCTAGGTCAGACAGAGTTGACGGGTAAAGTGAGCATATTTCACTAGTAGTAAGACTACGGCTATAGATATTTTGCGTCCAATGCGTGCTTATAACAAAAGTAGAAGGTGCGATGGGTTTGCCCTTTGGTGTAGTCGTGTAGTAGTAGTGTAGAAGCCAAAAGTGACCAAGACAGAGTCAACGATGGGCTCACCAAAAAACCTGAAAGGCACAAATGGGATTAGCAAGCGGGTCAGGTGAAGCTAGAGTCGCCTAGTCTAGCTATACAGGGTGTAACAGAAAGGGTGCTCCCTGAAGGATGTAATCTACACATCTAAATACACTGCTTCAGGGTGGATATACCCTTTCTGTTACATCCTGTATAAAAGTTGGATTGTGCAGCACGAGCTCCAC